>JBCEWC010012973.1:0-15442 GCA_038996855.1 Solanum aculeatissimum | reverse complement strand
TAATTAATGAAACAATTAAAACAAACGTCGTTCTCTTAATAACCATACCATGGGAAACCACCATCCAAACAAGCTGTAAATTTGGAGGCAGAGAAGGAGAAATGGAGAGGAAATTACAATATAGGAAATTGAACTCATACGACAAGATGAGAGTTCCAGCCGTCAATAACTTAACTACTAAGATTTTCCGTTGATTAATAGTCTACAATCAATATTCACAAATAGTCAAATTAATCATCCTAAAAATTGTGACCTTATTGTTGGTCGTTTGGCAAAATTTTATTGACAATTCGATGGTAGAAGAAAAATATTAAAAGTAAAATAATTAATTCTATAATCGATATTATTACTTTTGAGTATTCAAGATAATTCGACGATTGACTTTTTAAACTAAAAATGATCTGTCATATTTTAAAATGAGAGGTAGGACTGCAAGGCTGTTTAACGTTACCTAATTGTATTCCAATTTGTAAGAACCTTCTAGAGGAAATAAACAATTTTTTCCCTGGTAATAAAGAATATTAGTAGTAGTTACTAAACCTACTGAGATATTAAACTTGCAAGAATAATTGAATGATTCCAATAATTATTAAAAATTAGGTACATGATTTCTTCTTGTACATTTTCAATTTAGAAATTAACTAAGTTGATCGTTAAAAATCAGAAAATGAGGCAAAATGATCAAACAACTTGTAAGTGTATTTCTGAAGGTTAATAATTTATGTTAGTTTCAAAAGCTACAAAGGTAAATTAGTCATAATTTCAAGTAGAAATTTTGCCCATGAAGCAAATGATTTTTCAATCAAAATAAAAATTGGAACAACAAGCCTTACCTTAATTTTAGAGGGTAAAGAAGTTGATTCCAATAAGCAGAGAAAAACAATAATGAGAACCAAAAAAATAAATATTACTTTTAAATACCAAAAATTTCAACTCCAAAAGGGAGATGAGCGCACGTTCGATGTTTCCTACAGCACTCTCATTACAACTTAGCGACCACGTCAAAATCTCCAACCTGTAACACTCCTGTGCTTGATTTCACTCTAAACCATCCCATCGATGAACGTCAAGCCATTCAGAAGATGATGACAATACAGATGCGTCACATGTTTCTCTATATGAAACCACCACATGATGCCCATTTCTTTATCATGATACTTTTCTGGATAAATTCTGAAATCCAGAGCCAAGACACATGAGATTGATGGTCCCTGTGGAGGCATCAGGTTTCATAACAAACTTAACACCCAAAAAGTCTCTGATATGCCTTAATGCTTCTATTCCGTAGGGTGACAGCTTCCCAACGCGAACTTCTGAAACATCTTTTGGACACAAGGCACATAGAAGAAACAGCAGTCCCTGTTAATACTCAAACAAGAGACTGGTGAGTAATGAAACCAAGGATTCGTGACACGGAAAAGAGCACCAGACCATCTTAAAGTAGACATCCTTGCTATTTTCAGACCTAAATGGTGCTAGGCAACGTTTATGAATGGGAACTGGGAGAAGATTGTTCCAGGATTATAATGTAGTACTCAAGCATATCAAAATGTCACATGACTCAGAAGAGGTTCATGTGGAGATGCAAAAGTAAAAGGGAGTGTCAGATAGAAAGTTGAAAGAGCCGATCAGCTAGAATTCATAAAGAGTAATGTTGTCAGAAATTATACACACCTGATGTGTTGAATCAACTACTCCCCCCTGTTTAATTTCCCCAAGTAGTACAGAAGCTATTTGCTCGCCAACTTCCTCAGCAGGGATCAGATCTTTCCGGTCATCCTCTAGGTCAGCATCATCCTCTCTTGAATAAGAAACTGCAGTATCAGCAGATATAACACAGCCAGATGTAGTCTCTGCAACTAAAGAAATTCCATAGCCAGGTGACCTGCAAACAAAGTTGATCTTCAGATATAATCAGCAGCTCCAACTTAAAACATGACCTGGATAGTTATTACATATAAAGGCAGCAAGTATGAGATATCTACAAAATGATCATACATTCCAGCTTGTGCTCCAGCTTTATGATCTGTAAAGATGTGAACATCTGAAAGCAAAGGATTCAAGATTCCACGAGCTGCATGTATCATGGTATTCTCAAACTGAGCAGAGACCCTAGTTGAAAAGGAAACACCTCTAATTCTCTTCACCAGACCTTCGTCAACCCATTTAACAGACTGTATAATAGCAGTCACCAAACAATTGGTCAAAAAAATCATTTTTCCCTGAGCTGCCCGAGGAAAATAATGAAGTCTATGAGAAATAAACTCACCTTTAAACTATTCGGGACCATAGGGACTGAAAGAACTACTTCCCCACCACCTTTAGGAGCAACTCCTCGACTCTCAATTTTCAGTTCCAATCCTTCTGCAGGGACTCCGAACTGCTTCAATATAGGCAAAGTAGTTGATCGAAAAGTATCAGTAGATGGGTCCTTTGAATCATTTGTGATCCCTGAAAAGTTAATTCAAGTGTTACAGTAATAACCAAATTAATAAATAACTGCATCATTTTTGGACTCACATTTGGTTATAAGGAAATCAATGGTTTTAATGTCCAAAAGCTAACCCTTTACAGTACTTTTGGTGATTTATCTTTGCACTTCACAACTTTTTAGGGGAGTGATACTACAGCTTCGGTGAGGTTCCTGAGCTACTAAACCCAAGCAACTAACTTGGTAACAAACCTATCTCCCTTTTTATGTCCTCAACTTGCATTGGACCACCACATAAAGGAGTCAAAAATAGACTGAGTTACTTACAAAAGGCAGAGTCAAGACTAATAATAGCTACCAAAGGATTACTGAATTTCTATTTCCTAAACCACCCCACAGGACTGTGTAATGATCAGGCTGTCAATCTCCTACATGTAGTTCCCTAGCAAACTTTTAAGCATTCTCATCTTAATTCATAGAATTTCAGAATTAGTCATTGTTATTGCACTTCTCTGTTATCACTCGAAAATTGTATGAAAATACTCAAGAGATCAAATTGCAATTCTGTATGTGGTCATCTAATCCTGGATGAAATTGATTGGTAGAAGACAATCAAAGAATGGCAGCATGTGAGGAAGTGCAACTAGAAGCTAATGTGGTTCAGAGAAGGAACAGATTTCTTGGTCATGCTTCTACTTTAGTGAAGCTAGAATATCCACCAGGCATGTTGCCAATCACCAGAAATGCTCTGGTCCCAAATTAGGCTCAAGGACATGGAAGAGATGATAGATGTCCTGAAACAAAAGATTAAAAAAGAACCAGATACAGTTGAATGACGCTTTCAGCAGCAGACTGAGAGAATTGATAAAACGAGGCAGAGGTTGAGGAGGAGCTGAGATGAGGAAAAATTGTTCAAGGGTGTTTTAGGAATACAGTATAGTGACCTAGGGGATTGGAGTGCCTAAGAAAACTGTGAAAACATGTGATATATTAAGGTATGAAAATGACACAGAAATAAGATGTCACACTGGACATTCTAAACTGATTAAGTGGCTTGGACAATTCTTCACAATAAAAGGACAACTCGGTTCAAGTGCCCACTTAGTACTTATGAGTCATTTGGCCATGAATAAGATTCGGAATATTTGAAACAATCTCCATTTCATATAAGTGTTTGTTTATTACATTGTCCCATTATATCAACTTCAAGCTTGAAATATAGAATTTCAAGTTTGAAAAATGGTTTAATCGAGTTTTTTTTTTCAACTTTTCCCTAACAAAACTTCAAATTTGTTTCCAACACCACTTCATCTAATGCAATAAGTTGGATATACAGCTAAAAGGCAAAATAAACGTCAAACCACCTTTAAAAGAATCAAAGAAGTTAAAATGGATCAAAAAAAGAGTGAAGGCATGCCTTTAAGCCTAATGGTGAGTGGTTTCTTTCCGAACAAACCAAGCACAATCAGTGGTTCCAAGAAGTAGCAAATGGAGCGACTAACACCACAATCATGAACTAAATGTCTTCCTCCCATAATAATCCCCGGTTTGTACTTTAGTTTTGTGCCTGCCAAAAATAGCACAATAGGTTTATGGCCATAACCAGCTAAAAAACTCCAATATACACAGAAAAAAGAACCAAATTTAGCACATAATATAAGCAATCACGGGATAGTGGAGTAGAAGTTTACCAGTTTCATTGATTTCAACAACACAATCATCACAGACTTTTTCAAAAAGGCGGAGGAAAGAGACTTCATGCGGACGAAGGCCAGGCCAAGTAGCATCAGCACGTATATCCTCAATAATAATCGATTTGGATGAAAGGGTCGCCAGTAAAAGACGTAGTCTCAAGTTTTGGCTTCCCTTCAGCTTCATGTAAGATACTTTTCCCATCTTGTTTATTGTCTTTCGCCTCTGTCTCATCACATAAAAATGTAAAATATATCCACTTAAAAAGTGTTTTTGTCTACTCGGAGTAAAAAATAAAGGAAAACGTCTACAAACAAAGAGAGAGAAGATAGAGGAAACATACGTTCGATTCTGTCAGATAAACCAAAAAAATGGGGTGGTGTTAGCTGCAGGAAGAGATGGAAAAAGCAAGTTAGCAGTAGTGGTGGCAAGAATTTCAAGACTGAAAGTTGTTGCCGCGGGTTCAATATTTTAGAGCCCATTTGGATTAGCAGTTGTCCTTTGGTAAGTGCTAGTAAGTAACAAGATAAATTGATTCAAATACTTTACAAAATAATTCATATTTCAATTTAAATTAATCGCATATAAGTTACTATCAACAGCATACAGAATGCTTTTTTTTGATAAAAGTAATAACTTTCATTAAACAAAGTGCAAAGCTTGCCCATATATACCAAAAGTAGACCGAAAGTAGAAAACATTACAAGAGGACATTGTTTTCTACAAATAATACCCACTCATCGATACATGTAGGAAACCTATGAGTGTACCTAAAAGAAATAAGGGAACATAGGTTATTTCTCATGTGTACAGTCTTTCTCTAATCTCTCAAAAGCTCTTCTATTCCTCTTTAACCATATGATCCACATAAGTGCTAGAGGAACAACACCATGTGCCTTGCATCTTCTCTTCCTTCTTCTAAATTCCCAACTAAACATTGTTTCTTTTATAGTCTCAGCATCACCCACTCAAGTCTGAACCATCTCAAAATTACCCACCATAAACAAGAAGCTATCCAACAATGTAGAAAAGGTGATTCAAATTTTCACCTGATTCTTCGCACATGAAACACCAACTGACACAAGTTATCTTTCTCTTCCTAAAATTCTCCACAACACTCGCTCAAGTCTGAACCATCTCAAAATTGTATAGCATGTTATACAAGATGTTTGTTGAACTCGTGGCTTTTAGTTCCTCACTTAAGCTTCAAACTCCCAAAGTCAAAGGTTCTCCAAAGCTTCTTATATCTCATCGTAACTGTAGCATTTGCTTTCACAGGCAAAAGCTCAACTGGTCACTTCAAGTGAGAGGGTGGACGTAATTCAGCTCAAATGAAGTGACAGGGAGGAAAAAAAATTCCCTTGATATTTTATTCACACTTTTTCCTTTGGGGTGCTCACATGCGTGTGTGCAGAACACCAACTATCCTTATTACATCAACATATGCATCAAGTTTGAGTTGGATTTGTGCACAGTGATCCCTGTATTTTAAGTTGATGCACGGTTCAAATTCCCATTAAGGTTAGCTGAAATAGATTATTTCTTAGTTATACTCTTTTTTTTTCCTCATGTTAAAAATTCCCTAGTCATAAAAATTAACTTGCGAAAAATAGCCAAAACAACGATTTACAGACAAGACAATACCCTGAAAGCCTCAATCATCACCTATGAAAAAACTCGTCATTTGAAGATTTAAAGCAGGAAAAAAAAAGTAAAGAAGCAAAGAGAAAACACAGAAAAGCCGATAAGGTGACTATTATCGCATAGGAACAATGCAGAGAGGAAAAAACACGAGAGTAAAGCTTACCGTTTGTAATTGAAATCGCAGCAGCAAAAACGTGTTGCAGAGAGGAAACGAAGAGGAGCCGAGATGGAGCAGAAAGAAAAAATAGGTTTACGGCTTGTGTGGACTGTGGGTAATGTGGAATTACAAAAGTTAGGAGGGATATAAACATAAAAACAATGGTCGGCCTATAATACTTGAAAAACATAGGGTGTGTTTGGTAGGGAGGGAAATTTTTTTTCCTGAAAAACATTGTTTTGAAAAATGAGTTGATTTCTAATTAAATTTTTTTATGTTGGTGTGTAAGAATTTTTTTTTTTTATTATTTGGTTAATGAATGAAAATATTTTTTAGAAAAAAAACTTCTATTTTTAGCTAGAGAGTAAAAAACATCTTTTAGAAAAATAACTTTTGATATTAAAATATTTTCATAATTTGAAAAATAAATATTTAAATTCTTTATTTGGAATAGGGGTGGGGTGGACGGCTGGGGGTAGGGTTGGAGTAAAAATTTAAACAATTTAAAATTGAATTTTTTTGAAAATAATTTTTTGACTTTTATTTTTGGAGGGGGGATGGGGCCATGGGGAGGAGTAAAAAATTAAAATTTTGTAAAAATAAAATTTTCAAAATGTGAAATTGTTAAAATAAGTTTTTAATCTTATTTTATTTTTAAAATAATAATATTTTTTGGGGGGGAGGGGGGAAGGGGGATCGTGGTATGGATAGGATAAAAAAATCAATTTGAAATTGGCTAAGAGTTTTGGAAAATGTTTTCCTTAATTTTTGGAAGAAAGTCATTTTCCTTGAAATTGAGAAAAATGAGTTGATTTGAAATATATTTCCAAAATATTTAATCCAACCAAACATGAGAAAATTAGAAAATATTTTCTCCATACCAAACACACCCTATCCATAACACATGCCCTTTTTATTTGGCATTATCTCATATGTATACCCTAGAGTTATAAGTATACATAAAGGGAAAAGACATAAATTCTCTCCTGAAATTATCCATAAAAGTCAGCTACACACTTTAACTATTTAAGTAGCCTATTACACACCTATACTATGTCAAAGTGAATTTATTTAACTCTTCTTGTACCAAATCTCAAGCGCGTTTCAGTGACTCTTTGTTAGCGCGTCTGCACGGTATAATTAATTTTTTTTAAAAAAAATTGATATTATCCTATATAATTCAAACAAATAGAATCCACCACCCAAATTCAACCAAAAACCTTAAGAACCCTATTTCTTCAACTAAATTCTAGAGATTCAAGTCCCAAATTGAGGGAGAATCAAAGGTAACTTCTTATTCCTTTCTCTCTTTTTCATAATCCTCTCTTTTCCATTTTGATTTCTTTCTCTCTTTTTATCCTAAAAAAAAATCTTTTTCAGATTGTGAGTTGATTGAAGAAGTATTGTGTGGTGGTTAATAATATTATCGTTTTCTACATCTTCAATGGGGAATGTGATGACATTCCATGGAGACTGATTGAACTGACAATTGTGGGTTTGTAAAACGGCACCATGTTGTTGGAGAAATGGGGAAGAACAATAGTAGTGGAGCAGAGAAATTTGGGCATGCTTTCTTATTGTCATAGATGAAAACTCTTTGAAAAAAAGAAGTCTATTTTGGAAGGGGTAGACACGATGGAAACAGATCCAAATGGGTCTTATATGTTCTCTTTTTTCTTTGGGAAACTCCATTAAATTAGAAATCTTTAGAATTTTTTTTGATTTATGGTCAAAATCGACGGTTAGATTTGTATGTTCTTAGGAGAAATTGAACAGATTTGGGTGAAATAGAATGAATATGGATGAAATGAGATGGATATGGTTGAAAACAAAACGGGTTGGCAGACTAGGGCGAGTACGTCTCACTCTCTGCGTAATATATGAGTTTGGTGCAGGAAGGGTCAAATAAATTTACTTTGGCATAGTATAGGTGTGTAATAGGTCACTTACATAGTTAAAGTGTGTAACTGACTTTTAGGAATAACTTTAGGAGGGAATTTATGTCTTTTCCCTATACATAAATAGACATTTAAATTATCATAAAATTGAATAAATACATGAGATGCGTACCCTATATGACAAATCACGTGAAATACATGCATCCCAATCAATATTAGATATATATAGTTATATTAAAAATATATATATAAAAGGACAAATAATTTGAAATGGGAAAAAAAAAAGTAATAGACACCTTAATAGCATGTACAAAATATACCTCCAAATATAAGTGATTAAATTCTCACTAAATTTATTCTTTTTACAATTTTCATTAAATTCAACCGTTAGAATTTGGCAATCATCTTTTTACAAATTTAAAGGACGAAAATTGCTCATAAACCTGAATATAATAGATCATTTTATTATTTTCACAGTGTTTCGATGCAAATTAATTATATAGTCGCAACAACATTTTGTCTTTTTAAGAACTAAACCTTTTTAAATTTAATTTTGATTTTACAACTCAAAGAAAAAGTTATACTCCCTCTGTCCTATATTATATAAATATTTTTTTATAAATATTTATTTCATATTATATGGTTACTTATTAAATAGAATAGAATTTTTTTTCATTTTATCCCCACCATTAATTAGTTTATTAATAATTTTTTTTAACTTAATTTAATGTATATTGATATAAATAAAGGGTAAAATAGTAAAGTAATCGTGTCAAATAAAAAATGTCCATACAATATGAAACGGAGGGAGTAACACATAATTTTATTTGTACTCACTAATTTGGGATGATACCTGCAGGTGTTAAAGAGACTTATAAATGTAAAATGCATATGGTTATTGGATGATTTTTCTAACCACCAATTTAATGCTAAAACAAGCGTTTACATAAATTTAGTCAAAAATAATTAATGATGTTAAATCTAGTACTACCTCCATCATATACTATATGGACATCTTTTTATAAATATTTATTTTATTATATGTATTTATTAAATTAGGATAGAATTAATTATTATTTTCTTTAATTAATAATGTTTCTTCTTCTCATTTAATTAATTGCTAAATGGAAAGGAAAATGCTTCTTCTCATTTTCTTCCATCTCCTTCACACATCATCACCAAATGTCATAGATGTTGTTTGTAAGTCAACTGAAGATTATAAGCTTTGTACTGAATCTCTCAGATCACATTCTCATAGCGCGAACACAAACGCTAAAGGTCTTGCACGTATAATGCTTCATTTGTCTTTATACAAGATCACACATAATATTATGTATATCAGGCGAAAGATGATTGAGAAAAAAATTAAAAATGTTTATTCAATTTCCAACCAATGCCTTCAAGTTTGCTACAAAAACTACAACTTTATTTTGCATCATTTCATCCTAAATGCCATTAAATATTTGGACTTGAACAAGTATCACGATGCAACTTTTGCTATTGGACTCTCTGGTCGAAATGTTTCAACTTGTGCAGATGGTTGTGTGAAGTACCCTTCCTTAACTTAACAAAAAGGAGCAATGACTATGCATATTTTGTTCAAGTAGTTGGAGATGTAATAGAATTCTTGAAGTAATTATAGAAGGAAGTAATATTAAGTTATGTGTACGCCCCACTATCCCCTGAACCCTACGAGGATTATATTAAGTATGTTATTATTATTATTAGAAATAAAAGGTTTTTTATCCCAAATTAGTGGTTAATTTATGTTATAGAATGTAATTTTTTTCACCTCATTTTTCATCGAATCAACTCACTACAAAATGCATATTGAAAAAAAAATTCACACTGAAATAGTGAAAAAATTTCAAATTATTCCATATGATTTTTTTATATTCGCTGATTCAATTAAAATATCTACGGACATAGTGCAGAATATTTTTTTGTGGAAAATTAAGTGAGGAAATAGTAACTTTTTAGTTGTGTACTGTATCAAATTAAGTACAGTAGTTTAATTTAGGGGTCATTTGGTTGGGAACAATTTATCCCAGGATTAGTTATTCTGGGATAAGTTATCCATCATGGATATGGGATAACTTATTTGACAATCAAACAAGAAATTAAAATTTTATCACTTAACTATTTTTTTATCCCATAATTATTTATTTTTATCTCTCACACAAAACGATTAAAAAGAGACAACGAGAGGGGCTTTTAAATAATATCACAAATTAAATAAATAAAACAGTCCAAAAAAGATTTGAACTCTAACCTTCCACACAATTATTGAAATTTTAACCACCAAGCCAACAAACATCTTTCTACTAAGTTAGATAGAATCTAATCATGAAATAAATAGGTGAAGCAACATATTACTGCTGCTTGTATAAGAGAAAAGTAATACATGCCATTTCCTATTTAAAAGGTGAAATTGTCTAAAATTACTTTTTAAAGGTATGGATAATTTTTTTTAAAAATAATTGTTCTTATTTTTTCATCATAGAATCAAAATATATATAAATATTTTGTATTTTAATTATTTTTTGTTATTATTTTAAGTTACCTATATCCCTATTAAAATTTCAAATTTAATACTTCAAGTCCTTATAAAATAAAATATTATTCAAACTTATATTTGTGGATGCACTATTCAAAGGAGTAAGTGTTCATAAATATGTTCTTTAATTTGGCTTTAATCGATAACTATGTTCTTCAATTTTGGATGTACACAACACTTATATTTGTATAAAATTAAATAAGTAGACACATACTTTCCACGCGGGATAATACACGTAGAATACAAAATTGCATGTAGGATGTCGCTAAGATGAATGTATTCCCTCTGTCTATCTTTACTTGACCCCTATTGACTTGACACGGAGATTAAGAAGTAATAAATAATAAGGGTAATTTTACCAAATCACCCTTTGAATATAATTAATACAATGTATTAAAAATGTAATAGAGAAATTACTATAATGAATGACAAGGGTAAATTAGGAACTAAGTGTAAAATTATCTCTTGATTTCATTAACTGAACAAGTATTGTTGGACATCCTAAAATAGTATAAGGGCCAAGTAAAAATGGACGGAAAGAATATTTATTTATTTAATTTTATATAAGTTCAAGTATTTACTTCTGAAGATCCAAAATTAAAAAATAAAGATGCCAATTGAAGTCAAATCGTGCCCTTTTTTTAAAAAAAAAATACAAGGGGATATCTGCAACTCAGTAATAATACATGGGTTTTAGTGTAACATAATATAAGATAAAAAAGATAAAGAGGGAACAGAAGATTTGGGGTGAATTCCTCCTCCTAGGGTTTTAGAATTTTAAAGTACCTCTTTGAATCTAAGCTAAAACCCTAAAATCCTCTTTGTTTCTAAGCACTGCGGATTAAGGCACAGAGAAGCATCAAGTACAATCCAGAGGTACCTATTCCACAATTTGCTCTCTGGGTTTTCTATACTCATTCAATTCTACTCTGTTGAGTTATAAAATCACCAAAAAAAAAGAAAAAGAAACTATCTTTTGCTGAACAATTGTTCATGTATGTGATATTTCTAATATGCTTGTGTAGAAAATGAATGACCCATGAAAGATTCTTGGACGATTTGCATAAGCTAGTGGTTATATTTTGAATTTGGTTCAGACTTTTGGTTGCTAACTTGAGATGCTAGTAATTCGGGAAGTCCGAAAACGTGTATCTTGGAAAATGATATCTCAGCTCAATCACCTGTTTATTTCTCCAATTTCTGAAAAGGGTTCCACTTCTCATTGTCCCCAGAAATTTTTATCATTGAATATTCGATGCTTTCGTAGTACACATAGTTCTAAGGTTGAAGTCCCTGAATTGACAGCTCAGACACCTATTTCCCCTGCTGTCAATAAAATATCGCGGGTCTCAAGAACTGAGGGACAAGCAGCACTCTTTGATTACTTGCATTGTACAAGAGGTTTTAATTATGTCGATGCTGAGCACATTAGCAAGAACTCACCTTGTTTCCTTCAAAACCTGCTGTCCAAGGTTGATAATGATCAAGATGTAAAAAAAGCGTTGACTCGTTACTTCAGGTACCATCCGATTAATGAATTTGAGCCCTTTTTTGAGAGCTTGGGGTTGAAGGAGTCTGAGCTTACATCTATGCTTCCACGAGATTTGATATTTTTAAGTGATGATCACATCTTGTTTGATAATTATCACGTTCTTTGTTATTATGGAATCCCTCGCATTAAAATCGGGAAGATTTATAAGGAAGCGACAGAGATATTTGGATATGACCATGGAGTATTAGATATGAAATTGAGGGCTTATGAGAAACTGGGTTTGAGCAGATCAACAGTTATAAAGTTGGTGACTTGTTCCCCAACTCTTTTGCTTGGTGAGACGAGCAGTGAACTTATTCAGGTTCTTGAAAAACTGAAAATGTTAGGGTTTGAAAATGATTGGATGGGTGGATATCTATCCAACAGGCACTCCTACAATTGGGGTAGAATGCTTAACACATTGCGTTTTCTCAATGAAGTAGGATATGGTGATGAAAAGATGGCGACTTTGTTTAAGATGAACCCTGCGTTCTTATTTGTAGGCTCTGGGAAGCAGATTTATGTATTGGTTGGGCAATTACTGAAGTTGGGTGTTAAAATGAATGACATATACTCACTATTCTGTCAAAATCCTAATATTCTATCTCTAAGGTGTATTAAAAATCTTTGGCATGCATTGCACTTCTTATTAGAGATAGGATTAGAGACCCAAAAAATTGCAAATATTGTATCTACACATATAGAACTTCTGGGTTCCCATTCTCTGAAGGGACCAAAGACTGTTTTGAGGGGCTTCAAGGGTGACAAGTGTCGTTTATGTCAGACTATAAACGATGATCCTTTGAATTTGTTCAGATTAGCTTCAAAATCAACATTTGACGTGGAGGAAATGACTTCCCAGGACCCAGGAAAATTATTTCAGAAAACAACTTTTTTATTGAGATTAGGTTACTTAGAAAATTCAGATGAGATGGCAAAAGCTTTGAAGCAGTTCCGTGGACGAGGAGACCATTTACAAGAGAGGTTTGATTGCCTAGTAAATGCTGGTTTAGACTGCAATGTTGTAATTAATATGATTAAACAGGCTCCCACAGCACTGAACCAGAGCAAAGATGTGCTTGAGAAGAAAATTATTCTACTGAAAACATATTTAGGTTATCCAGTGGAATCGATTGTGTCATTTCCATCTTACCTGTGCTATGATGTGGACAGAATCCATATTCGGTTTTCAATGTATGCATGGGTAAAGCAAAAGGGTGCTGCAAAACCAACATTATCAGTGAGCACTCTTCTTGCTTGTTCAGATGCTCGCTTTGTAAAATATTTTGTTGACATACATCCAGAAGGTCCAGCAATGTGGGAAAGTTTAAAAAGTTCACTTCAATCCAGCTGATTGATTTCAATATCATTTTTGATGAATAAAGTTGTCATTTTCCCCTCAAGCTGTTTCTTAATCTAGTTCTAATTGATAATTCAATTTTGACCTTATGTTCTTGTTGGTTTGTCTGGGTCTTTCTTTTTTCTTATCTTTAATACGTCTCTTGTTAGGAGACTCACATAACTCAATGATATTTTGAAGTGTCAGAAGGGGGATTGCTTGGTTTTTCCTTGCTTTCATTCTGCTAAAGAACTTCTCATCCCAGTTGCTACTCCTGTCACAGCCCCTTCTCTTCATGCTGTAGGTGAAGGGACTCTGGATATCTTGTTAGGGTCTTTCTGACAGGACAAGAAGGTATCATGGTAAAATCTGTCTGTTACATATCTTTAAACTTGTAAAAATAATAGATCTGACCTAACACCATAGCCAGTTAGCCACCCTTCTGATAACCCTTGTTGGATAGAGTTGGCTGGTATCAGTGCTGGTGGGAGGTATTGGGTGCCCGATGGATTAGTCAACGTGCTGACTAGTTGGCTTGAATACCGAAGTTATGAAAAAAGTCCAAGCCACCACCCTTGGAAACTGTTACGAATGATTTTGTGTGCAATCCCTTCCTGATCCATCAGACGGCAAGTCCTTAGACCTGTATAAGAGGTTTGTTGATTCTCTCAATTTTCTATTTTTTTTCCCTGGAGAAGTCTTTCATCCTTAATAAGGCTCAAGAATCTCTTGGGAGCGGGATATTCTTAAGAATAAAGAATATCTATCTACTCTGTTACTATCAGTAAGTACACTTTTTTAGGGTGAGTGTATCATTATTCATTAGTGTTCCCTTTCCTTGTTTCTTTATGATAGTACATTTTCTGTTCAGCCTCTGTTGCTTCTCTTTCTGCTAGTATGCCCCTGGTTTCCATAACGAGGGATTGGGGCATTTCCTGTTAGATATCTTTTTTTTTTGGTAAACAAACAAATTGTGTTGATAGCATGTGAGATAGTCAGAATTCTAGCTAGGAGCACACCTCCAAGCTCCCAAAGGAAAACAAAACAGTTGTACTATTCAAGGTTGCAACAACAGGCTGTAGTAGTTGTCTTGTCCTGGAAAACAATGCTTACTCAAAACTTACATTCTATATATAAAGACAAGAAGCAAGATAAAACAAGTAAGCAGCTCCAATCAAGGGAGGCTTGGTAGAGAAGCTAGTGTTATCCCCCATTTTGACATTTCTTGGCCTTTGAAGATAAAACAAGTAAGCAGCTCCAATCAAGGGAGGCTTGGTAGAGAAGCTAGTGTTATCCCCCATTTTGACATTTCTTGGCCTTTGATGTGTATATGCAAAGCCTCCTCTCTGCATCCTTATCAATATTGTAGTGGCCTGCTTTGAATCTCAAGTTATTCCTCTCTTTCCATATGATAGCCACAACCATAGCGAACACACCGAAAGATCAAAAGAGTAAGATCTGATAAAGATGATGAATATATTTTGCTTAATGATTTTTGTGAAAAAGAAGGAATTATTCATGAAGTTATTCATGAAGTTGCTCCTCTAATACTCACCTGAATCAAATAGAGCAGCTGAAAGGAAAAAAATAGGACTTTAAAAGAAATGATGAATTGTATGCTTGTTAGTTCACGTGTACCTCTGATAATCTTTGGGGTGAAGTTATTTTGTCTACTTATCATTTACAGAATAGGATTCCTTATAAGAAACCCCTTTTGAATTGTGGAAAGGTTATCCCCTTAATTTGAAATATTTAAAAGGAGTCCGGAATCAAAAGGGCAACAATTTTTTTGATTTTAACCAAAATAGAATACTTTTTTTTAAAACCAAAAGGGCAAAGACGCCTGACACCCTGCGCCTTGCCCCTTTGGTTTAACGGACCCGTTAACTGGTTCACGGAAAAATAATAATTAAAAGGTAAGGCGCAGGGTGTCAGGCGCCTTCCCTTTACTGCCTGACATGTGTCAGTAAGTAAAGGCAAGGCGTCTGACACCCTGCGCCTTGCCCTTTAAAAATTGTTAATTTTTAGGATTAAAAAAAAAATAATTAATTTATATTCTGTTAAATAAAAATTATTTTAAATAAATATTTTTACTAATATTAGAATTAAAATTTTTCTATAAAAGATATATTAAATTATAAAAATCAAATAAAGAATACGTGCTCTCTTTGTTTTAAAAACTACTATTTGATT
>JBCEWC010012972.1:0-15442 GCA_038996855.1 Solanum aculeatissimum | reverse complement strand
ATAATTGAGAGAAAATGTAAGAGAGGAGAATTGTTTTGTGAAAAAATTGAAGAAAAATGGTTATATTTATAGTGTTACGGGGGTAAGGGGGTAGGGGGTGTAAAGGGGGGAGGGGAGGCCAAAGAGCCGTTAGTGGGCCCCCCAACGGTTATTTTGGCTGTAAAACGACATTATAGCCGTTGGTGAGTAGTACTGGTTTGGAACCAATCCGGAACCGGAACTAACGGAACGGAACAACCGGGTAAAATTCCCGGGTCGTTCCGGTACCTGTTCCGGTACCGTTTGGTATCGGTTCAACCGGACCGGTTTACCGGGAACGGGAACGGAACGGGAACGGAACCGGTCCGGACCGGAGAAAACCGGTCCGCTGCCACCCTTAGTGGGCTTAAATGTTTTGAAAAATATTTTCCAAATCAACTCATTTTCCTTCAATTTAAGGAAAATGACTTTCTTCCAAAAATTAAGGAAAACATTTTCCAAAACTATTATCCAATTTCAAATTATTTTTTTTATTCTCATCCCTGCTATGATCCCCCTCCCAAAAAAAAATTATTATATTAAAATAAAATAAAATTAAATTAAATTAAAAATTTATTTTTGTAAAATATTTTACATTTTGAAATTTTTATATTTTTCTCTCATTCCTATGCCGACCCATCCAATTCCCACCCACCCTCCTCCCCTCCAAAAATATAAAATTTATCTTTAAAAAAAATAATTGAGAATTTCAATTTTTTATTCCACCCTACGCCTCCACCCTCATCCCCCCGCCCCAATCCCCCAAGCTCATATAAAAAAATTATTTTTACAAAATATTCAAATTTTGAAAATTTTAACTTTTTACTCCACCCCACACCTTAACCCCCACCTCCCATACAAAAAATAAAATTAAAATTTATTTTTACAAAAAATTGAAATTTTAAAAACTAATAATATAAATTTGCACTTGTATTAGAAGTAAATTATGCATACAATATAAATGTATTATAAGTTTTTAAAGATATATGATGTTTATTTGGTAAGAAATTGACATAATGTATATTAAAATATGTGATAAATATATTATCTATCAATAAAACTTGTATCATATATATGTTATAAATAGTTCTCTATAATATTTGTTAAAACTATATATTATAAATATATTATAAGTGTTCATTAAAAAAATTATTATTACTATAAATAGTAAATATTTTCTTAATATAGTATATCTACCTAAGTTTTCATTTTTCCCATACCCTTATATAAAGGGAAAAATGACAAAATCTAATTTTGTCCTCCAAAAATAAAAGTTGAGTAACTGTTTCGAGTGGTATAAAAGATTCGCTTAGCCTCTTAGCATTTGTTTTTCTAGTTGTGTTTCTTTAAATGTTTGGGGATAGATAATTATTTAATTGCTTTAATTTGCCTACTAAATTTCTATCTTATTTTGTCACTTAAAATTAATTAGGATGTATTTAAAATAAGAGATCTTACTTGTTAAATCCTTGATCCACAAACTATAAGTTCAAAACATCACTTTTTTAAGTGAAGATTAAATATACTTGGGTTATATCTTTATTCAATCAATCATTTATTTGTTCATGTCATTTGACATATTTAAAAACAAAATCACCCTCGGTGTCATTTATAATATTAAGGGCTATATTATATCAAAAATATTGTCAACAACTATCTGATAACAATTCAAATATGATATAATTTATCAAGTTTTTTCATCGTTCATCATTTTTAGATATATGAAGTTTTGCCAAAATTTTATAAAGTGTTACATTGTAATATTTTTTTATAGACACTTATCTCATTATCATGACCATTTTCGTCATTTGCTTTCTTTTTTAAAAAAAAAATTGCATTTAGAACTTATTGGTTTATCGCTTCAGGCATACCATAGGTTTTATCCTTCAAAAACTATTCATTAAATCATTTAAAGTTGAATTATAACATAAGACTAATAAATATATCTGACAATTGACTTTGCAACATTTTACAACTGAAATTATCTTTTCATGAACTTCCCATCCATATTTTCTTTTGAATAAGGATCTGGATAATATTTTCCGTACATAATTTTCAGCTGCTAATAACATCTCTCCCTAAGGTTAAGAATATCTAACATTAACTTTAATTTTATTTTGAGAATCCACCTTTTGACGAAGAAATTGATTCAAATATCGCATCTTTAAATTTTTAGATAAAACTTATGTAGTTCTTAATCTTGAATCAATTAGGCAACTTGTTGAATTTGGCGCCTACATGTACTGCTATATGTTAAATAAACTTATTTTATATCAAAAAATTTTTTTGGAAGTTTTCTTCTCATAATCAATGAGTTAGCTATATTTAGAGACATATGAATTTATGCTAATCAACCCGTATTATTAATATAATTTTATAGTTAAAAACTGTGCTCTTAATTAAATAATTCAAGTAAATAATCTTACAAAAAATCAATTTGTAAGTTGACATCAAAGCACATGTGACCATCTTACATCGATACAACTATTAAAATTATATAGTTACAAACGATCTACATGATAAGTGAACTTGTCCATATTCATGTTTATATATATTTCAGAAATTCAGAGGATATGCCAATCTTAGCTAGTACGATTATTATTTCACTGCGAGAACAAACAATATTGAAGATTTTTTTATTTCTTCAATATATAGCCACGTGAATTCTCCATTATTATTTGCGCATCATATTTGAATCAAAATGGTTAACTGATTATGCCAACTGATTTTTATCTCAGCAAACTTTTAATTTATTTTTGTATGTAATTTTATCATCATATCCTTGTTTGTACACAATAAACGAGAAGAAAAAATTAATGACTTTGTATATGAATATTTATAATCCGCTTTAATTATAATAATATGAAAAATATTAAATCTTCTCATAATTTATAATTTTAATATAATAATTTTTCTTTCAATCCTTCGTAACTTTAAAAATTTTATTTGAAACTTATTACAATTTTAATATTATTCCTTCAATAATAATACGATAGCTCTTTTGAAACTTATAATTAATTTTGTATGCCATCACATAACACTATTCGTATGATGAATATTATTATTATAGTCAAAATTATTAGAGGCAAAACATATTTCTTCCTTTACTTTTATCGTATCATAGGTATACAAGGGGAACATGTGCAAATAAACTAAACCTGAAGGGTTAAAAGAAAATAAAGTGAAAGATCCTACACCGTTTGCTTTATAACCAGAAAAGCCCTAAAATCAAGAACTCTCTGGAAGAACAGCACCGGGAGAGAGAACCCGACAAGAACTGGAGAAGAAGTTGATCGCCAATTTCATCAGAATTCCATTGAAATTCCTGGTAACATTTAATAGATTTATGTTCTTACAGTCCTGTTCTACGATTAGGGTACATTTGTTAATCTACCATTCCACGAAAAGGGTCGAGGGGGAAGAAACCCTAGTTTCGATTCTGTAAAATTCTTTACCGAATTAGCTATTTCTGTGTTTTATGGATGCTTTGTCGTGCGAATTGATTGTTTTCTGTTTGTGGCAGAATGGGTTCATTTCTTTATCCCAAGTTTTGTTATCGCTTGGGTGTTATTTCTCACTGTACATCGGCTTTTGTTCATAAAGCCTGAACTTTTATTGGTCGTATCTCTTGTTTTATTTCTTTTGTTACATAACATTCTGTTAGTTTTTATCATCAGTGAAGTTCTAACTTCAGTAGCATTTTCCGAGCTGCAACCATAATATCGGACTTGCTTGGCAGGAAATAATAGGAATATTGGATTTGAAAGATGAAATTCTGCTTTTGTAACATGAAAAATACTTGATGGGTGTGCTTGGTATGACAGAATTTTTTTATTGAATAATGCATTCCTCATTGAAATTGATCTCCCATGTTGGCTAACTTAAGTGATTGAAAATTCACCAACCAAAGGGTGAAAACAACTGAAGTCATTGTCCATTATGAATATTCCAAATCTCACTTCATATCCCTCCCTTCAGCCAACACATAAAGGTTGTTGTCAACGTTAATAGTCAAAGATTTCTTCAAAATACCATCCTCCATCTTTTATGATTGCCAGGGTGGAGCCACATTACAGTTTACGGGTTCGGTAGCTTTGGCCCAAATCCTATATTTTATATTTAAAACTTCCCTTAGTATGCATAAATAATTTATCTAGAACCCATTCTCTAATTTTATAAATAGTTTATTTTTAATCCAACCAAACGTTGAAAAACAATTTAGAGAATGGTCGGCCAAAGTTAATCCTCTTTCGCTGAAATTTTTTTGCATCACATCCGATTCTCATCTTTGTAGTCTCCACAGTTCAAACAGTGTATTACTGACCATTGACGACTTAGAAATTTTATCTTATCTTATCTTAGGGTTCAGGGAAATGATATCAGTTGCATTAAACTGGTTTTATGTTAACTTAAACAGGAAAGGTATATATTGCATGCCCTGTAGGATGGTTTCTCAGTGCGCTTAAAAATAAATTAAGAAAAGGTAAAATGCATCAGTATGTCGCGATCTCACCTCATGTTATGACATAAATGCTTTCTTTATGATAGATTTCAAGCGCTTGGAACAAAAATGAGCTTTGGAATCATACATAGGGATGTATTTGGGGGAGTGGGACGAGTCAGGGTGGAGTATTTGGGTTTTATGTATAGTTGGAGGTTCTTCCTCACTCTCAGAAGAACTATCATCTGCAAAAATATTGAGTGGATGAGGAGATCAAATATTAGGTCAAATAATTTTTGCTTTGGAGCATCTTGGAGCATATGAGCAATGGAGCTTGTGGAGCATAGCTTAACTTGGGATTGCTCTCTTGGTTTCATAATTTTTCTGTTTGAATCTATTATTTTGGAGCATCATGGAGCATTCGAGCAATGGAGCTTGTGGAGCACAGCTCAATTGAAGGATTGCTCTCTTGGTTTGCTTCAGAATTTTTCTGCTTGAATCTGCTATTGTCAAGTCAAATACAGAATGATAGAAATTTATCCATTGTAATTATTTAATTATTTCTCTTCAGCTTTAAGTGGAATCTTGAAAATTGTTAATAAGTTACATCTACATGCAGTTTTGCTGTGAATTCTCCTTTCGTTGCCGAGAATGAGTGGCCGTTTTTCACGCTCAATCTATGTTGGCAACCTACCAGCAGATATAAAGGAAATGGAAGTTGAAGATCTATTCTACAAGGTCTGTCGCATTCGCTTATTTAAACACTCTTAGCTACAAAGGCTTATTTTCTTGGGGAGAAGTTATCTGTTCCAGTACTAGTATCAATTTTAAGTTATAGTTGAAAACAAAGTGTGATGGTGAGGGAGGCTTCTTCGTTGGTTCACTGCACTGCATCCTCCTTGCCTCCTTTTCAGGTTTTCCTGTTTTGGGTTCAGTCTGTCTTCCCTACTTGCTAGTAATAGCTATAGGCAGTGATGCTCAACACCACCAGTATACTGTTTACCTGATAGAGAGTAATAAACAGTTGGGAGGCATCAATTTGGAAGCATTCAGACTTGTCTTGAATTATAGACAGTGGCGGAGCCAGGTTTTTTAATAAGGGGTGTCAAATAAAAATACATATGTTGCTACCAACGATAGAACACATTACCTCAAACAATTTTTGCAACCCCTCAACCATTACACTAAACATTTAGCTTGTGTCAAGAGGTGTCAATACTTGTATAAATATTTATTATATCAAATTTTGACCTATATATATAATGTAATTTTTCGACGAAGCGGTGTCTCCTCGGCCGAGTGTGGCTCCGCCCCTGATTATAGAGATGGTTTAGCAATGTTCTTGTGAAAAATGTATCCTAATCTTGTAAAAGAAACACTGTATCCTAAACTTAAAAAAGTGCTTACTGTTTTAAATTCTCTCCTGGATTGCAGTATGGTCGTATATTGGACATTGAGTTGAAGATTCCACCTCGTCCGCCTTGCTATTGTTTTGTGGAGGTATGTTTATTTAGCATATTTACATGTATACTGTTTTCTGTTGGTTGAAGTCTGACCTACTGCTGTCGGTTAATTTCTTTTTCCTTGTTGTCAATTGCTTCTTCTGTCTGCTGATTATCTGTCATTTTCCTTCTCTGAATTCTTTAGTTTGAAAGTTCTCGAGATGCAGAAGATGCCATCAGGGGTAGAGATGGCTACAACTTTGATGGATGTAGGCTACGAGTGAGAACAATTTTTTTCTTGATTCTCTCATATTCATAGATACACAGATCTATGTAGGAAATATGAGCTTCGTGTGTTTGACATTTTAAATGCATGATATAGGTTGAGCTTGCTCATGGAGGAAGAGGGCCATCATCTTCAAGTGATCGCCGAGGCAGTTATGGCAGTGGTGGAGGTGGTGGAGGGCGTCATGGCATTTCTCGGCATTCTGATTACCGAGGTTCCACTATAACTTATTTGAATGTCTCATGAAATTTCCTAGTCTTGATTGCCGTAGATGTAATTGTCCCTGATCATATAGATGTCTCTGACTTTTTCGTGTCATTTATATACAGTTATCATTCGAGGTCTTCCATCTTCTGCTTCTTGGCAGGATTTGAAGGTAAGTGAAGTGGCAGAATATTTCCTTGTGATAGTTTCTACCTGTAGCAGTTGCAGTAATTTGCTGGAAAATGTGTCAGGATCATATGCGGAAAGCTGGAGATGTGTGCTTTGCTGAAGTTTCTCGTGACAGTGAAGGTATGAGTAGACATGTATGAGTAAACATTCTAACAGGGTCGGTTGGTTTGAGTCACCAAGGGAGCAAAAAAGTAGGATCTCCTAGGAAGGGGTTTAAAAAAAAAAAGATGACCAAGTCTTACATGCTCAAAGACATATATAACATGATTCTTTTACTTGTGAATTTTAAACAATGGTCAAGAATACTGGCATCACAGTGAAAAAACTGCATGAATGCGACTCTGATCTCCAAGGCAATTAAGATCAGAAAATTTGCCAAGAATTTAAGTATAGTTAAAGTGCGGTTTTTTAATCAAGGAAGGAAGGAAGACAATTAATTACACATGCAATTTATGGTAAATAAAGTGCTACAGAGAAACCAGAGATGATTATGTGAATAAAAAATTAGAAAATATCAATTAAGTAACCAAAGTAAGAATCTCACCGTTCGAAGACCATATTAAATTTCTAATGCAAATGCATATCAGCTCTAAGTTCTTCAGATCTAGTGTGTAGTTTTCTTAATCTTAAATTTCCAATTTTTTTCCTAATTACTGTGTTATTCATTCATAAATGTTCGTTTGATGATTAATATATTACTTTGCCAACACTATTAAGTTTTTCCCTCATTGAGAACAGTGAATGGGTGTAATGAGGAGGTCATTGTAGCACCTTGCTGCTTGTAGCGAAGTGCTGAGACAGCAAGGCAGAGGCCTTGCTTCAATTTGCTTGTCTTTTGACCTTTATTGTGCCTCTAGCAAACCTTTGAGAAAAGCTGGAGTGCACGAAAAAAAATAAACATTGTATTTTTATTTTTGCAAGAATTGAATATTCAGGGAAAATGTTTTTAGGTGACATTTGTGTTTCGTTCTTGTTCTAACTGTGTTTATAATTATGTCTTGTAGTTCTAAATTGTTTTGTCCATATCAGGAACCTTTGGCTTGGTGGACTACACAAATTATGAAGACATGAAGTATGCTGTAAGTTTCTTATCTGCCTCATTTTCTAATGGGTTTTAAACACTTGTCTCAATACTTCAATCTTCTTTTTATTATTGAGTCCAACCCTACTTGCATGGTTGAGTTTCTTGAACTTTTAAGTTCCTTGTTCATTAACCTTTTGAAGGATGGTCATTTGCCCTGTTTTTAAACAGTTTCCGCTGCAAGTAATTCTTGTGTTTTGCTAATTTCATTATTCTTGAGTGTTTAAATCTGTAACTTCTGTGACGGTGGTTATTTCTTATTTTCTTGTGTTCCTTTGGAAAAGGACCGGGTTTGTGGTTAACATGTTTTTCTTTTTTCCCATTTTTAGATAAGAAAACTTGATGATACTGAGTTCAGGAATCCTTGGACAAGAACCTACATCCGGGTATTTGTTTATCCTTGTTTTTCTTTACACTACATTTTTTCTTGAGTTTTCCTCCTCCAACCAAAACTCTTGGAAATGCTTTAATTTTAAGTCAATGCTTAATCTCTCAGCATATTCAAGGGTTATGATGGTGGTTTCCTGATTCAATGAGTGGTTTTAATGCTCCCTTGTTCAATTTGTTCGTCTTACTATCCCTTGAGTCCATTTAAAAAAGATGTCTCTTTTCTAATTTGACAACTTTTTAATTTAAACATCCCATGTGACATGGTTAAGGCCACAAGATTACTGGACATTTTGGTATATTGTACATATATTTAGTTCAAGACCAGAAGATTCGAAAGTTTTTTTTCACTTTGTTAATCTTCATGACAAGTAAAATTAAGACACAAATGAAAAGGAGGGTGTACTGGATATCTAGTTTGTTTTACAATACAATTATCCAGTGATCATGTGTACTTGAGTTAGTAGTAGCAGGGATTTTGGGATTTACAGTGTATTTTTACATTGATGTTCACTTCAATTTTCTGTTCCTATATAATAGGTTAGAGAATACAAGGGCAGTCCTTCAAGAAGTCGTAGCAGGAGCAGGAGCAGAACTCCGAGGAAGAGTAGGAGGTATTTCCAGTTGCAGATAATAAATGAACTCGTTTATGTATATTCCTTTTTCTCTTGATGTCTTACTGGGCGTTTATTCAGATCACCCTCCCATTCAGTTTCGAGATCACCACCGTCGAAGTCTAGATCTGCATCTCCTGTTAAGACGACCAGGTATATGACATTGCGTATTACTTCAATTGTATTTTTTTCATAGGTATTAATAGCCTTTTATATTCTATTTTCAATTTAGCTTTTAAGGCTTTTTAACACTTAAGCTCATCATCTGCATCCAGGTCCAGGTCCAAGTCAAGGTCCTTGTCCAGGTCCAGGTCAAGGTCAAGGTCAAGGTCCTTGTCCAGATCAAGGTCGAGGTCGAGGTCACCATCAAGGTCCAGATCGGCATCACCACGGCAGGTTAGGCTATGTTTTTTCATTTAATTTATGTTTGATTTGGATCTGGGAGATCATATTTTTGTTTGTGTCGTTGCAAATGGTCCTGTCCAGAATTTTGGTATTGTCCATGTCCTTTGGCCTTTCTAATGTTTTGCATATTATGGTCTAATTTCAGGCGCGATCAAACAGTGGCTGATGCTGATGCAAGATTTGTTTTGTGGTGTTCTCCTGTTGAAAGGAGAATGTGAAACTCTATGTCTTAGTTTGATAGAGTCCGGTATGGACTAGAGCTGTATTAAAGAGTGGAACCTTTAGAGGTCTGTCCTAGTAATGTGTTGTTTTATCTGAGAGGTGCATTATCCTGTTCTCTCGGCTGTCATTAGTCATTGGCCAATCAAACATTTAGACTTGTGCACAGTGGTTTTTCTGCTTTATTTCAGTTCCGACTATTAAACATTTACTTGTTGAGTCAGTTAATTTCATTTGTGATGCTGTATCTGGTTCTCTTGTTGCACTGAATATCTGTTGAAGCTTTTGATATTCCCAGTCAAAATACCTCACCAAGTTTATTCTTCTGTGATCCCTCTAACTCAGTATATAAAGCATGCTGCATTAGCAGGGTCTCGGGAAGGACTGCTGTATCCTAATGCAAGTGCCTCTTTCATTGAAAGTGCACGTGTTAGGGTTAAGTGGTAGCGTGTTAGTGCATTAAGAGTTGGCTTTCAATGAACATAGCTGGATCAAGTATGTTTGATCTCACATACTGTGAATATCTCCAGCTTATGCTTGATCTTAAGTTTACAAATGATCCCAACGCCAAGGACGCTTCAAATACTATGTGGCTCAACATTGACACTTAAACACCACCGTTAGATTGAATTATCATATTTTAGTCAAATAAGTATTTAGCAAATAAAAGCCTAAGAGAATGGACGTCTGATGGTCATATCAGTATTCTGCACAAAACAGGGAGGAAATTCCTGTTCACCCTCATCTCTTATTTTTAATTATTTTCTTAAAAATACAAAAGAATATTTAGTCCTTGATAGGTATCCAATTATTTGCATTACTATCTTCACAATTTTACATTATTATATATTAGTTTGTATTCATTTAACAAATTTGTATATATCTATTTGAGATACAAATAATCCATTATAAATTCAATATTTTACAAAATTTTCATAAATACATATATGAGTATAATACTCTAAGAGAAAGTTGGTGTGTTCTATAACTTTAGTAATAGAGGGAGGAAAAAGGTTAGACTCCAGGAAATTGATGCAACTAAAAAGAGTGCATCAGAATTTGGCTTTTTAATAAGCATACAAAAGCAGGAAATAATTATCATCAAGTTTTTCAATTTTTTGAAAGTACTGACTATATTTTTAAGGAAAATGCTTATGGCTATGTAATGCTAATATTTTGATGATATGAATATTTTATGTCAAGATGACTAACATTGTCAATTATGTGTGCGCCATATTCCCCAAAATGAATAAATATTGAAGATAGCTATGGGTATGTAAATCCGTTAGACCCGAAGAAGCTGAAATTCGTAACGTACGCCTGGAGGCTAGATCTCACCCTAATATTCCGCACCTATTAATTTTACACTCCTCTAAATAGTAACGCCTCTTTTTCTATAGCAAAACTTATTCTTTCATCTTCCATTGTGCAAAAATGTCAGTTGGGGAACTTGGTTGTACCTACGCTGCTTTGCTTCTCTTCGATGATGGCATTCCCATTACTGTAAGAATCATCTTTAATTTCATGACCCGACCCGCTAATTAATTTCATAATATTTTGTTTGTTACAATGTCAGGCAGAGAAGATTGCTAAGGTGGTGAAGGCAGCGAATATCTCAGTGGAGTCTTATTGGCCCAGTCTTTTCGCCAAGCTCTTTGAGAAGAGAGACATTGAAGATCTCATTTTGAATGTTGGGACAGGCGGAGGTCCACCTGTGGCCGTTGCTGCTGCCCCCGCTGCCGGAGGTGGTGGTGCTGCTGCTCCTGCTGCTGAGGCTAAAAAGGTAACAAATTTGTCATTAATGTAATTTATTTCTAATTATAAGAAGGTCACGTTCTTTTGGGATGGACTAAAAAGGAAAGGAAAATAATGACGTGTTTGTTTGATTGCGTGATTGCAGGAGGAGATAAAGGAGGACAGCGACGAGGACTTGGGATTGAGCTTGTTTGATTAGGTGTTTCTCTTTTAATTAACATATAATCGGGGGGGCATTATTCTTGGCTTTAGGTTAATTTGCAAATTCATCATTATTCTGTTGCTATGATGATTCATGGAATGTGCTAATTAAGACACTAAATATAACTCTGCTTTGCCGGTTTTGTTCTCTCATTGTTTCTGTAATTTTATGGTTTTTGTTTTTGTCATCTCTACATTAAGCTCCTATTAGTGGCTTTACTCAGGGATTTGATACACTAGGCATATAATGTCCTATCTGAATTGTTTGTTACACAAATTATGTCTTGTTTCCATGAAAACTATAGAAGGTCCTGATTGAACTGTCTTCCCATTGTGGCATGTGCTAGTACGAGGAAACAAATTTATGATGGAAGTGAACATAAATTATGGCTCGACACTAGGTATATTGCTCTTCATGCAACATACGCAAAGGTGCATACAATCTATTACCCAAGATAGGATCAGAGCTAGTTAATCACTGACCTTAACGCATCAAAATTCATTTCACTTTCATGATTGCTTCCCTAGTTGCCTTATGAGTATTACCAATTACCTCACGTTACATTATATCTAGCTTTGTAAGTAACATAAAAGTTGTCTTATTCTCTAATAATTTAAGAGGTGGTTGACAAGGAGATATTAGATAAAATTATGTATGTATTAATGTTGGTCCAATTTTATGTGACGCCTTTTGATTTGGAACAATATTTAAGAAAAAATAATTTTTTTTGAAACTTATGATCTAAAATCATTCTTAAAAGTAAATTATTTCCAATTAGAGTAAAATAACATTCTTTTTATGATAGACAAAAAAAAAGGAGTGTAACATAAAATGAAATAGGGAAAAAAAATATAATTTTTCAATATATAATTGCCTCTATAAATGTATAAAGCTAAGAGAATAGAGGATAATTTTTCAAACAAAATAGTATTTTAAAAGAAATTATATAATATACCTTATATCAAAATAAAAATAAATATAAACATAACTAACTCCAACATTACTGCTACACCTTCCTCAACACTTTCTATATACCCCACCAAATAACGATATTGATTAACGATGGTCGAAGAAGATTAACTTCATTCACTACTTGCAAACAAACAGAGCAAGTCAAGATTCTGACTCAAACCTCCTTTTACCAAGTTGGAGCACAGGAACTCGCCGTCTCAAAGTAAAATATCATTTTGCTTAATAAATATATAATATAAAAATATACTCTCTTCGTTTTATATTATATTGACATTTTTTATTTTACACGATTATTAAATAATTATTGATACACTAGTAAACTTTATCATTTTACTCTTCATTTATATTAATATACATTAAATTAAGTTAGAAAAAATTATTAATACACTAACTAATAGTGAAATAAAATAAAAAAGAATAATCAATTCTATTCTAATTTAGTAAGTGCACGTATTTATAAAAAGACAAGAGTATTATGTAGCATTTTTATTTTTATAAATTTCTAAAAAACATTTATTTTAAAAGATTAACCTTTTGTTTACTAAAATGACGCTTCGGAAGGGAAGGAGCAATCCCATATTCCAACTTGCACAGCTTTCAAATTCATTGATCACGTCAGTCCCACCAATATAGAATTGGTCGTTAAGCTTATCCACACTGCCTTGACCCAACATGACACGTTTAAAAATTATATACGGAAAATAATTTAAAAGACACAAAATTATACCTGTCACATGAAAAAAATGTTTTGTTAGTGGAATACACAATTTCCAGTAAAATCCAGAAGATATACATCAATCCTCATGCCGTTTCGAAAAAGTAGTAGACCCAGATGACACGCGTTAGTTTTCCAAGTTCCTTCGCCGACCCACTTGTATATTGTGAACCAATTCAACGAATTGATTTGAATTTTCGTTTCTCCTACTTCCTACTTTCCAGATATTTCCTAGTTGGATTCCCAATTCTTTACTCTTAACCCCTATATATACTCTGCGTCTGCACCTTCTTTTCTTCAGTAACAAACTTCTTACATAACAAAACAGACCAATCAAAAAAGCAATACTTTCTTTACTAATTTGCAAGTTAAAACCAATAATACGCAACGATGATGATGTCAATTTTCAGTTCCTTTGATGCCCTCTCTGCTGAACTTTTTGGGCAGAAATTGAGTTTTGCTAAGCCATCCACTACTGGGACAAAACAACAACAGGCAGCAGTTGTTGGGCCTTTTCTATCAGATACCAAGACCACGGCTGTTCCGCCGTCTAATTCTTCAACCGGAGTTGTGAAGAAGGCCGGAGAGGCAGCGCCGCCGTCATCTTCGCGGCAACAGCAGCAGAAGAGGCAGAGATTTGCACTGGAATTCGACGGCGTTCACTGTTTCGAAACCATCGTTCCCTATTGATTTTTGTTTTTACTAGATTGAAAATTCATTTATTCTTGTCTAGTCATGATTATTGTCATGTACTCCTGATGTAAATTTCAGGAAATTTAATATATATAATTTTTTGCTTATTCGTAAAACTCAATTCGTATTTTCTCCTTTTGTTTCATACCCCACCTACAATATCTTGATGTTGTCCATCATCACCGTACATAGAAAATTAAGAAATATTTTTTGTATGCAATAATAACTGTTGACAAAACTAAAAATAAATATTTAATAATATTTTTTAAAATTAAAAAGAGATAATTTATTATTTAGTTATTAATTATTAATTTATCATATTATTTAGTTATTAATTTATTTTTATCATTAATTAAAATTATTTGTCTATTATAATTTTTAAGATGTTATATTTATTATATTTAAAAAAATAGTTCATCTTTTTATTTATAATTTTGAGAAGTCTACAAAATCAATAGTAGATGCTAAATTCGTTGAGGGGCATTTTTAGTCCCTTTTTAAAAAAAATTATTCTTCAAATATAGAAATTTATACAATTAATAATCTATTTTATTCTTAATATATTTGTCAATAATATTTTTGTATTATAAAATTTTAAGAATTTAAATAGTAAGATTATATGCGTGTTTTAATTTATTTTAAAATTTCTAGACGATTATAATGTTAGCTTATGTAAGAGAAACTCTATGTATACAACAATAGTGAGAGAGAAGAGGAAGAAAGAGTAACTTGAGAGAATTCTGAAAAGGAGTTCTATTACATTTCTTTAGCTTGATTCAATAAAGGGTATATATAGATACATTGACAATTGTTGCTTAGCTGTCAATGTAACTAACTCCTAACTATCTCCTAACTATTTTGTTATTACTAACTAACTGTAATTAGTTACTAACTAACTGCACAGTACATCAGCTTGGCCATACTTTCAACATTCCCCCTCAAGTTGATGGCTTGAAGAGGTCTTTCAGTACCAATTTGCTCAATAGGTATTCATGTGCTACTCTTCCAAGGCCTTTTGTCAATATGTCTGCTAGTTGTTTCTTAGTTGATACATGATCAGTTTTAATCATTCTTTGGCTGATCTTTTCTCTTACAAAGTGACAGTCAATGTCAATATGCTTAGTTCTTTCATGAAAAATAGGATTTGCAACAATCTGAATTGCTGCTTTACTGTCACACATCATCTTGACTGGTTGTTGTACTTGAACCCCTAACTCCTTGAATAATCCTACTAGCCAGACAATCTCAATAGTGCAGGTAGCCATGCTTCTGAACTCAGCTTCTGCTGAGCTTCTGGATATAGTGTCCTGCTTCTTTGACTTCCAGGATATCAGGGCTCCACCAAGTTGCACCACATACCCTGTCACAGACCTCCTAATTTCTAGACATGCACCTCAATCTGAATCATAGTAAGTCTGTAGTTGGTTGGTCCTTTTAGTAGGCATAAAGAGTCCTAGACCAGGTGTACCCTTGATGTACCTTATAACTCTCAAAGCAGCATCCATATGTGATCTCTTTGGGTTGTGCATGTATTAGCTTAACACTTGGACTACAAAGGATATGTCTGGCTTGGTCATGGTTAGATATGTTGACACCCAATTTTGACCGACCTAGACCCCTTTTTGGACTACAAAGGATATGCCCAAAAATTTGCATGACACAAATTTGAAAACTTGCATGTGCCCGAAAACTTGCATGACATAGACTCGAAAACTTGCATGTGCCCGAGAAATTCGCATGATATATATTTGAAAATTTTGCATGTGCTCGAAATCATTTCATGGCTAGATATTAAATTTATGCTTATCATGATCCGAAG
>JBCEWC010012971.1:0-15442 GCA_038996855.1 Solanum aculeatissimum | reverse complement strand
GTGTAGTATTTTTATATGTATATATTGATATTTTTATTTTTAATTATTTTCATACTCTATATTATTATATCTCTCATATATATAGTATAAGTATTTTATATCTAATGTCATCGTCTATCTAAGAGGGTGGGGACCTCTTGGCATAGGTTTGTTCCCTATAAAAACAAATATATATATATATATACATATCATGAAAATAATTCAGTTGCAATCCCAATGTCTTTTAAAGAAGGTCTTTCTAGCAATAGAATAGTAAAATATCACGTTTGAGATTTTGAGAATTTCCCAGATTTCACGCTAAAAGGAAGGACAGAGTTTAGCCTTAACATACCTCTCCAATGAACAACTGAATGCCCAAAGTTTCTTCACAAAAGTTCATCCTTACATCCTGAGCTTCACAAACACTATATATGCATCTTATACACACCTATAAATAGTTTATAATTGAGTATAAATAGGTTGATATGCCATATAGCCTTAACGTGATGAAACGTCTATAGAACTTCGTAAAAATGATCAAACCCAAAGATTATTATCTTGGCAAACCAGTTGTAAAGATAGAAGAACCAGAAAGAATAACAATTTACTATTTTCCAAATATAGCTCCAAACACAGCTAATAGGAGGAAAAAAAGATTGCAAAGTGTAAAAAATGCACTTTTAGGCACGAGGAAAACTTTAATGGTAGAAATTGCTAAAAACATACTTAAATTACTCAAGATCTTCATGGAAACCCTATCTTCACTTTCCTCACTATTTTGGAACAGAAAAGAAATATTTTAGGGTCTAAAAATATCGGATTGCTGACTTATAAATTTTCTTGACCCAACCAGGTTCACGATCCAATTTGCTGCTCGGACAGTCCATGATAAAATAGTCATAAATTTTTACTTCAAAGTCGGTTTGATGCATGGTTTTGTGTGTTGAAAACTTGACTCATAGACCTTCGATTTTATAGGTCATGGACCCTTTAACTCTTTATACTTTGGGAGAAATGGTCTGAGATATTTGACAAAAGTTAAGAAAGATATCTTAGAGAATCTTACGGTAATTTTTGTTAACCTTTGTCTCGCAACTTTCTTGAATCCAAAACTTAGCATATGACTATTGTGCTATTAAAATACCTCTTACCACTCTATTATTAGCAAATTAGACCCTCATAGTCTCATCCAAAAGGTGAAACTTAATTTAAACCTTCTGTAAGGGTGGGGTGCTTCCTAAGCCATTTATTTAACCCGGAACCTTTGCTTAAGAGATTCCTTTGACCTAAAACCTTAGCTCCTTGTTATTACCACCAATTTGTAGCCTTATTCTCCTGATGTATCATACAGAATCATATAGAACTTGTATAATACGTCGCACTATGCTTGTTATGCAAGACAAGAAACATAATGTCTCACAACGATGACCTATTTGTTTGCCACAATATAATTACAGTGTAATTACATATGTCTTGTTTGGTTGCGCAAGTGTAATCATAAGGTCATATTAAATTTTACAAATAAAAATTAATTATCTAAAATTAAAATTAATATAACACAAATAAGAGCACTTGTAAATGATATTAAATTAAATATTTAAGATATATATTATCTGATAAAAATATATTAATTAATAAACATATGTCCTTAACTAATATTATAAAAATAATTGATTTGTACTTTTTAAATTAGTATATTTTTATTAAGCTAATCATAAAAAATAAAAGTACAAAATTTTGAAGAACATCATAAAAAGCAAGTCTGAAAAAAATATTAATATTAAAGGAAAAAATATAAGACTATAATATTATTCAACAATAAATTCTACTTTAATTTAAAAATTAGAATACTTACAAAATTATGCTAATGAAAAAATAAACTAGAATAAATTTAAAAAATAGAATATAAAAAGTTACATAGATCACATGAAAAAGAAAATCTTGAAAATGAAAAGGAAATGAAATATAAGTAATAGAAATAAAAAATAAATCAAAACAAAAAGAATAAAAATAGAAATAAAAGAATTTTAAAAAGTTTCATGTAATTACATAATGTAATTACACCCAATTCCTTACCCTCCCTTAGGAATTAAAGAGTGTAATTACACCACTTCAATTACGCCTAATTTCTTTCTTGTCAAGTAATTACTTGGCCTACCAAATAGGTCAAAGAATGTAATAACACCAAATTCCAATTACATGGTGGCTTTCCAAACGTGATCGTAGTGTCCATGCCAAGTTCTAAAAGTAGTCTAAGAAGCTTTCTCAAGCCTAATCTTTAGTTGATGGTAACCAGATCTTACATCAACTTTAGAGAACACTGATGCACCTTGCAACTAGTCAAAGAGATCACTTAGTACATTTCGAATGGTGACCCTATTCAGCTATTAATAGTCTATGCACATTTTCATACTACTATTATACTTTTTCCTTAACAAACAATATCGAAACATCTCACGGTAAAGCACTAGGTCAGATGAAACTTTTCATGGAGATCTTAGATCTGAACTTTAGGTTCTCTTAGCTTCGTCGGAGTCATGTGATATGGAGTAATAGAGATTGGAAAAGTTTTTGACTCTAAATGAATGCAAAAATATATGTCCCTATTCAAAGGCATACTAGGCAAACTAGTAAGAAACACATTCGGACTCAGATACTACAGAAATGGACTCAATAGAGGGAGACTCAGCATCAACATCCCAAACATGATTCAAGTAAGTCATACAATTTTAGCCCACCATTTTCCTTGCCCGAAGGAAATATATGACCTTAGCTGACTTCGGCCTGTATATCCCTTCACACCCTAACTGTTCATTATTCAAAATCTCTAGAGTCGTAATTTTAGCATTATAATTAACCACTACATGATAGGGGGACGAAGTTATCCTAAGATCGCATCGAAATCAGTTATGTCTAAAATCACTAAGTCAACCTAAGTCTTAAAATCCATAATAAGAACAAAACAAGCACGACAAACATAGGTGACTACAACAAAATACCAACTGAGGTGTAAACATGGTGAGGGAATCAAGCATATCACAAGTCACATCAAAACCCAAGGTAAATTTTACGAACACATAAGAATAAGTAAAATTGTGTCAAACAAAATAGCAGGCATCTAGTTGCAGAAAAGAATAGTACCTGTGATCACTGGATCTGACGCCTCAACCTCTGTGCTATCCAAAAAGCATAAAATTGTGCCCTATCATCATGATGGACAACCTCCTTGACTGTATGCACTACACATCTGCCTGTATTAATATTTTCTCGACTGTGATGGCCTCTTTGATTTCCTCCTTGCCTACCTTATGGATGTCCTATAATATTATTATCTCCACTTGCCGGCATTACGGCTCTAATTTACTGCTATGCAGGATCAATCATGTGGGGCGAGGAAATTCCCTCATCACATGTCCAAGATCTCCATAATTATAACAGTTACGATCAAGAGAAGGTCGAGTACCTACTGTGAAAGAAACTCCTTGACCATCCTTAGTAAGATTATGTTGTGAAGTCCCCGAGTAACCACCTATTAAAGTAGGCACAACTAACTACACTGGTCAGATTGTAATGATTGGCCAACCTAAACTTCTAGAATAAGAACCATGACAGTTATTTATACTCTTGGGCCTCTTATCCAAAGCTTTTGCCTGCCCAGCCTTTCTCACTTCCTCTAATTTCTTCACAAAGTCTGTCACCTTACTAAAACCTTTGCCTACAACAATCATATGAACAGATAAAACTTGTAACTCAGGATTCAAACCTTTGAGAACAATTGAATCCTCTCCTTCTTTGTAATCACCAACTGTATAGTATATTTGGACAAGTATGAAACTTATCCTCATACGTGGCTACTGTCATGCTACCATGATCAAGTGCTATGAACTTATCTGGGCACATACTTCTCCAAATCAAGTCATGGAATTGAACCCAAATAAGTGTTGGCAAAACTGGTGATCAACATTTCACAAAAGATATTCACCACTACTTAACCTCTCCTTGAAGCTAGAATGTCACAAACTTAACTCCATAATGATATACAATGCCAACTTGTAAAGTCACTCATAACAATCCAAGATTAACTAATAGGCATACTTATTCTCTGAATGTTGGAACAATGGAGGCTTCAATTTAGGAATCTAGTTAACATCGCATGCTTAGTACCAGTCATCACAGGGCCCAGAAGGGAATGAAATAATGTATTCGTACCTAAAGTTACTTCTACATTAAGGATCACAACTACAATAGGTTGGGTGGCTAGAGCTAGAGGAAAGGGCACCATGGGAATGGCTCTTGAACTATTGATGAATGCTCAAGCCTACTTCACTTTTGGAAATAGGGACGATTGGTATCAGCATAATAACCCAACGAGGAGTTGGGGTCAAATCCCATAGGGAATGGGTGCTCAAAAGTTGAAATAATGAGTTGAACTAGGTATTTGTAGTATTGAATTGGGGGTTTACAAGTAAACTAAAGCTAGATTTAAGCTAATAAACAATTCTAAGATGTGAATTAACAATAGATTGAGAGAAATGTTGGGGGTGTGGATATGGGACGAGAACTACTTAATAAGGTCTGAATGCTTGATTGTTTAAGTTAAGAATATATGAGTAAGCTAGGTAATTGGTAACCACTACCTCATTTATGGTGGAAATGGTATTTGACTTGAACCTATTACGACTTCACATGCAAATCACTCAAGGAAATGCCTGGCATGAGAAATTATGAGCAAATCTCCTAATACTTTAGCCATTAAACCCAATTTTGTGGCATTCAACTGAAACCCCAAAAGATTTCCAACTAATACACTTGTTACCTACTCTGATCACCCAAGTTAATGCAATAGTTAGAGATCTAAAATAAACCCAAAGTTTGCAACCTCTAAATTATAAGTTAAACATGGAAACAAGTGCAAACTCACTCAGATTAACATCAAAACATTAAAAATATCACAGACCCAGCTAAGAATTTAATGACTCATATCATATACACACCTCCAATATTGGCGTTTTAGCCACACATGTTCAAAAATAAGGAAATAATACTATAATTTGTAGCCATGAATGTGGGTAAGATGGATTACAAGAGAAAAGATGAACTTCTTCTTCTAATCTCGCCTATTTCTCCTCCCCAAGCTTAGAAATCACAAAACCCTTGTACTTTCTTTAGAAAGAAGCTTCTATGTACTCTCTCTATCTCTATCTTTATATGGCAAGCTATAGAAATCTGAAATAGAATGCTATATACAATGTCATTTCCCAAAATTCTTTTATAGTCTATGCAAATAACTCAGACTTTATGCACCATTTCACCGTTTGATGGTCAAGGTCGGCCATCGCCAAGCACTTCGGCAAAGCATTGAATGTGCACTTAACTGCCTTCTCCTACAACACCTGAAGGCTCAAGTCTTTGGAACTATCGACAATGCCTTTGTCCATTGTAGGTCATGTTTAGCAATCCGCCGAACCTCCATCTGTATTGTCTTTCTACCTCAATCTTGGGGTCTTAAATACTGCAATATTAGGCGGTCTCAATTGCCCTTCGGTGATGCACCGAATGTGTTAGCGACTTCGCTTCTAACTGCCTTTTAGGCATTTTTTCTCTTTTCCTGTGTTTTGTTGAGTATTGTCCACCTATGCACTTTTAGCTTCATTCCTGGCATAAAACACATATTTTAATCAACATATGAAGCATAATAGCACATCGAGGACAATATTTCTTTACATTCTAAGCCCTAAATGAGTCCAAAAATATGGACTCATCAATACCCCCAACTTAAACTTTTGTTTGCCATCAAGCAAATCAAATACCAATCATTCTGATTCCATGCTTGCAAATAAGGCAATAGGGAGAAACACATACAATTCCACCTTTGTCGTATATCTTCAAGATTCTACAAACTACTTACATGATTTTGAAGCCTCAAGAGGTGACTAAAGAGTGATCAAGACATGGATATGCTTACAATTGATCATGTGGCTGCTAATCACTACCTTAAAGCATCCCTATTTGCCCTCACGCCAAAAAAGATCCTATACACACAAAGTTAAGACATAATTTCCAAAGATCTCTTCAACACTCACTCTCCTAAATGAGAAATGGCATAGCTTTAACCCATTGGCTTACCCTTATTCTCAATCGGAGTTTATTCGATTTCATCAAGACTAGGATCCCAAAGGACTTTATTCGGACTGTTATATAGGGCTAAGGACGACTAGGATAGCATATGGATAATAGTGGTTCATCCCTTCTTGAACTCTACACACACTTCTCTCATTCATGATTCCTTTAATCCTCATTCTTTCTACACACACTTCTCTCATTCATGATTCCTTTGATCCTCATTCTTTTCTTCTCCGATTGACATCTTTTTGCTCTTGATTTCCAATCCTAGGTGTCCCCTTTTTTTTAATAATTCTTCAACAATTTCGGAGGGTCCTCTTTTTCAAGAAAAATTTTGATCATTTTTGGATTTTTTTTCTTTTTCTCATCATGCAAACACTCTGCTCCTTTCTTTCTTTTTCTTTTTATTTCCTCAACTTTTACAACAGGAAACACCCCTCTTCTACCAACACCCCCAACTTTGGCCTTTTGGCACCACTTTCGCTCACTTAAGCTCAAGGAGGAAATGGTAAGGAACAAGAGGGAATTATCTTTCAAAATAAAGGTCAAGGATACATGGCTGCCAAAGAAAGGATTAAGGCTCAAAAGGGTTCACTAAGGGATCGATTCAGTGTCATTGGATGCTTATATGGTCAAGGTGAACTCAAAAGAAACCAAAGAAGGCCTAAGGTTCTTTCCTAATTCGAAATCAACCAAATCACTCCTCAAAACAAACTGGGCAAGTTCTAGATGTTTTAAAACATGTCTTTCAACAAATTCCTAAGCTCGCATTTGTAAAATAGATTCGTATTTACACAGTGGCAACACACATTTACAATCTACGATCATCGCATATCCAAGCTCAATACCCACATAGTCAACTCAAGATGTATCAAATTTATTCATGGATTGATTCTTCAAAAGAAAGACTAATTAGTGAGTTAGAACATGCTCCTCATCCATAGCACCATCTGAATCAAAGATATGGACTATCAATACTCAGATTGCTAAGGACAAGAGATACAATAAACGCATTTGAACGGCTTATCACATATGCATGGGGTTTGTCATAAATATCAAGAACATCATTCACAATCATTCATACATCAAAAAGAAAATTTAAAATAAACTAGTTATCTATTACAACCAAAAATAAAAGAATATTTACAATCCAAAATTAAAAATTGACTCAAATTTCCATCAATAAAAACTAAAATAGGCATTGTCTCATCGAACTCATCAAAATAAAAATAAAAATAGTTAGTCATCATCAACATTAAGAAATATTGGGACTCCAATAGCTAACCCCTCCTAAAATGAGAACATTATCCTCAATGTGCAAGAACAACATCAATTAAGCATAATAAGGAAGAAGTGAGAACTAGAATCACCCTAAATATGATCAATCCTGTTGTGGTGGTGATGGTGGAGCTGAAGAAGTGTTTATGGGAGAATAAATGCCTACATATTGCGTTGCACTCTCCAAATCAATCATCGACCTCATAGGCTCTGCTCATGTACACCGAAAGTGCCAATCATGGATGTGTCATTGGGGGACTCCTTGGCCTCAGTATCTACAATTGCATTCTCCAACCATGTCAACTCATCAAGCTCTTCTTGGCTTTGCTCATCTCCCAAGGCATCCTTATCGATCTCTAATGTGGGTGGTATATCATCTTTTTTGGCGTCTCCTCCACCCGGAACTTCAACCCCTATCATGCCCTCGAGAACCACATTTATATCAACTCTAGGTGGAACTTCCCATCCATCCCCAAAAGAATTAATGTTTGTGGAATTTAAAGAAGCCACCTTCTTTTTCAACCAATCAATGTCAGCTCTTATGGCCGATGAGCCATCACTACCACCCTCTTTCTTCACCACAGCACTTACTCTCTCAGTGAAACTCTCTAGCTCTTTCCCATGATATTCCAGAACAGTCTATAATCTATCCATCCTCAATTTTGTTCCTCCAGCACCTCCCATAGGTTATTTTCAGCCTCAACTCATGGGGCTAATGTAGTGACTATGGCCCTCTCAATCATCTTGGGCACGGAGGACTCAACCAGAGTGGTTATGGATGTCAACTGCTTTGGTTAATTTCCAATGCTAAGGATAGTAGCTTTGGTGATTGGGGGTTGATCTTTCGTAGCCTGAGGCTCATATTGTGCTGCAGCAGAAGGGAATAGAGTAGAAGAGAAAGGTAATAAGGGAGAGAAAGAAGGTATACCTGCCTCGATTGTCAGCTCTACAGTGCTAGACTCAAAGGCCTCAACATCAACTACCGGTGTTTTATCTACCAACTTCTTCTTATCCCGGTCCTCTTCATCCCTTTAAAACACATCCTTTATTTGTCAAATATCAGTGGAGGCCAATGGAGTGATCTCCATATCGCTCTTTCTTTTGAAGGGAACTCTGGCTCATCTACATAGGGCGGTGATGAGGCTAGGGAATGAAAGTGAGTTTTGCACCTGTTTTGATCTAGTGAGGATCCCTAGGGCAATGATAGAACTAAGATTCAACATCCAGTGGTTCATGATGCATCCAACTAATGTCGTCTTTGGATGTCAAAGAATAGACTCATTTTGGGAAGGCATTAGGTTGCTACTAATAAACCTAAACCAGAACCTGGATGGAATGTTCATCTCTTTCTTTTCAATGATTGACCCTTTCTCTAACCATGAAGCAACTAGGATTCCAATCATTGGGGCCAACCAAGCTTTGATATCATTAAAAGTCTTCAGCTGCCTCATATCATCCAGGTTGTGTCAGTTCTGGTATGTGCAACCTAAAACATCATTAATGTCAATTTTGCTACATGGAACCTGCACACTACAAACCTCCATAACATTCAGAGGCTTGAGAATAATCTTCACTCGACTCCTGCTTTTGGGAATATCCTTGGCATAGGCCTTATAGAACTCTCTAACCCAACTTGGAATGTACAGGTCTCAAGGTGTGGTAAAGTACTCAAAATTATGGAACTTTAGAGTGTCCCACACCTCAGGGTACCGATCAACAGCCCCATCAGTTGACAGCCTCCTCTCTCTAGAATTTTTCTGAACCCCACTGCTTTGAATCTATTCAAGTGTCTTGGGGCTATTGTCTCTTAGATTATTTGGGATGTCGGGAGGAGAGGGTCATGAATAGTTTTGGATCTAGACTCAGTTCATCACCATTTGTGACTCGACTCTGAAGAAGGCTCATGTGCTTGGTTTTGGACCCGTCCATTTCATTCTCTGAAGTTATCCATGTCACATTGAGGAATCCCTCATCATCACTAGCAGAATCCCTGTACTTTGCCATTTTTCTCTTGCCTTTTCCCTATATGTCCCTACAAGGCCTTTGGGATCTTTGCTCTACCTGGTTGGGGGCTATAGTAACACCTTAAGCTACTTGGGATCCTCCATGAGTAATTGGTTCCTTTGGTTTGCCCATATATGCAAAGCAAGCTCAAACACGAGTGTGAGAATCAATCATAGAAAAGAAAGATAAAGTAAGCTAAAGAAAATCATGCAGGGAAAGACTGGTCAATTTGTCTACGGAACTGATTCAGCGATCAAATAGACTGTCGCCTTTTTCATAAATTTCAGACTTCTAAACATTGTTACTTTTGGCGATGAATGTGCAAATTCAGCGATCCGCCGAATTAATTCAGCGGTGGAAAATACCATCACCAAAAGTTACAGAACTCAATATTGAAAATCAATCAAAAAGTAGCAGTGTGTGTGATAACTCAACGTATCGTTGAGTCATTTCGGCGGTCAAAATGACCATCGCCAAAATTGACTGGCAAGGCCAATATCCTCTAAGTAAAGAACTAATTGAATTGCACAAAAATGAGGGAAATATTACCCGCCACCCCACCATTAGAATTACCATCACATTCTCAAATGTCTATTGCTACCCTTACACTATCACCATGGCTACAAATTCAATTAAACAACGAATTATCCTTAAGAATGGTATCGCCCAATCTATCATAGGGAAAGTTCAAGTCGCTCAAATGAATTTAGGGATTACTCAAACTTTACCCATAGCCCACAAAAGCAATCAAATCACAAACGTGCATATTCAATCAAACCATTCAACATTCATAGCAATACCCCAACTAAAGGTTATTCACAAGGCATCACGATCAAAATTGGGACAATATACCATCACATTCAACATTTGGGCAACATAATCATGAAATTGAATCCTAATCCATAGCATATACCCAACCAATTTCACATTTTCTCAACATAATCAAGAATCTAAAAAAATCAAGTAAAAATAGAATATAGGGCTCTACAATTACCAAAACACACTACCCATATGATTTCCAACGAGTTTTCAATAACATACTATGATTATCAACCTCAAAAAACCCTAATCATGCCCTTATCAATCAATATCATCTCAAAACGTAAAAACCAAGGGCCAAAAATATACCTCAATGATGATGCACTAACAATAAGAGTATACAAATGAGAATTTTGTTGATGAAATATGCTCAGTCCAAATAAAAATGCAAAATAAATCTACTAGGGTGCTTGGCTTGCTCAAAAAGTGAAAAGGAGGGAATACGAAGAATAAAAGGTTGAGGAATTTGAAAAGCTCTTAAGTAGGTCGATCAGGCGCAAGATTTTGGTGATACCAATTTACTCTGCCAAACATATTTGGCGATACGTCGAATACATTCATGATCTCCTTTTTTATAGCAACCAAACCTTTGCTTCAGCCTCAAAAGGCGGTGAAATTGACCATCGTCCATCTGATTCATCGATCCACAGAATTGTAATTTTGATCGTCTAATTTGATAGTACCTCAAGAGTCATCAACAGACTCAAAAAGCGATCAAATTAGCAATCATCGTCTCAACTCGGCAATCCACCAATTTGTCTCATCATGTCGTTCTTTTTGTTTTCACTCCAATTTCTCCATTTCCAAACACCTGCACAAGTAACACCTATTATTCGAAAGAAAAAGTTACCAAACATCCTTGGGTTGCCTCCCAAGCAGCGCCATAGTTAATATCGTGCCATGGCATAGTCCTTCCAACTTAAAGTTATCCAAGATCGATCAATCACCAATGCTACCCAGAGGTCCTTTGCTTGCTTCATGGTCTTTCAAATATTGAACACAACCTCCTCTTCATTCACCCAAAATCTCAAATCCCCTCTTTCAACATCTACCAAAGCCCTTCGAGTAGCCAAGAATGGCCTACCTAGGATTATGGGCACATCAACATCCACTTCGCAATCCAAAATCACAAAATCAGCTGGTAGAATGAATTTATTCACCTTCACCAGGACATCATGAAGAATCCCAACCGACGTTTTGATAGACTACTTATCCATGAGCAATCGCATTGTCATAGGTGAAGAGGTATCCAATCCCAACTCTTCAAAGATAGCCAAGGGAATAAGATTTATGCTTGCACCTAAGTCACACAATGTTTTTCCAAACTTACACACTCCGATAGTGCATGGAATTGTGAATGCACCAAGGTCATCCTTTTTAGCAACCAAGTGCTTTGTCAAAATCACACACCAACTGTGTGATACTTTAATCGTTTCACAACTTAAGTTTCTCTTTTTAGTCACCAATTCCTTCATAAACTTTGCGTACCCTAGCATTTTCGTTATTGCTTCAACCAGTGGGACATTGATGGATAGGGAATTGAATATCAAAAGAAATTTTTGAAACTTGGTATCCTCCTCCTTATTTTTCAACCTTTTAGGAAATGGAGGATTGATCTTGACCTGAGGAGCTTTCAACTTCACAGCTAAGTTTGAATTCTTGGAGGATACACTTTTAGCATTAATTATTCCACCCTCAACTTTCTCATTTTTATTACTCTCGAGATTGTCGAGAGTCTCACTTCCTCATATTCACAACACCTTCATCCACATACGCTTTTGTATCACCTACCTCAATATTTAGTATAGGTACAGCACCTTCAATAACTTTTCCACTACGAGTCATGATGGCCAAGCACTACTAATCAATATTCTTTGGATTGGAAACTATGTCGCTGGGTAGACCTCCCTTTGGCCTTTGGTTGAGATAAGCCGAGATGTTGCCAAGTTGGGTTTCTAAATTATTAATGGATGTTGAATGGAAATTCATGGTTTGTCTCAGCTGCAAAAAATCTGACTTCATCTCCTTCAACACCTTATAAGAAGCCTCAACTTTGTTCAAGATCCGAGTCAACATATCTTCAGTCTGAAATCTTTCTGGATTCACAACCAGCTCAGTGGGTTTCACCCTATCATGGGGTGGAATATACCTATCTCTTGCCCCATCCCTATCTCTGCAACCTCCGAGTTGAGATTGATCCGACCAATTTCTATCTCTCTACCCAACATCATTGTTCCAATCTTGGTTCCCGGGTGGCCTTGGAAAGGCTGACTGAAAACCCATAGCCTGATTTCCCAAACAATGTACCTCTTCACTATATCCACCTTCATATGGTACATTATCATAAGTCACATCACCAACAGCACCTATAGCGTTCATGCTCTTCCGACCACCACCAATTATGTATTTTGTCAAGAGATCCAATTGAATCAATATTTTAGCCATATTTTAATCCCTTTCTTGATCTTTGGCTAGTTGTTCCTTGGATGGTCCCCTTTGAGTAGAGGAAACTAGTATATCCTTGTATACCAAGCCCTATTTATCTTGGTCATATTATCCAACAACTCACAAGCAGCAGCAAATGTTTGTTTCATAATTCCTCCTCGCACCAACTAATCAGCTACACCCTTGTTGATGCGTCCAAACTCACATAAAAAGTATTGTAACAATAGGTGATCTGAAACTACATGATTTGGGCATTGTAATAGGATTTTTCAGAACCTTAGCTATGTCTCATGTAGTGGTTCACCATCAATCCTTTTAAAGTTTTCAATACTTCTCCAGAGTTTAACCATCTTTGAGGGAGGAAAGAATCTCTCAAGAAATGCATCTTGCAATTCCTTCCATGATCTAATTGAATCTCGATGAAGTTAAACCAACCATTTTATGGACTCTCTTGTTATAGAAAAAGAAAAGAGCCTCAACCTTATAGCCTCTTATGTGACACCCCAGAAGTTGAATGGCAAATAAATGTCCACAAAGTTTCAGAGATGCTCATGGGGGTCTTCATGGGCTTGACCTCTGAAAAGCCCCTTTAGCTGAAGAAACTAAAGCATTGTACTCATGACATGAAACATATCATTTCCAACTAATAGAAGAAATCGAATTGATGTTGCACTGCCCACTTGATCCCAATCGAGATCGTGGAAGTCATTCACTTCTCCCACATTGTCATCATGCACATTTCCAATGCCATCCTTCATTTCACCTAATTAACAGCAGCACAAACAACAAGAAAATTAATAAGAAAGTTCTAACTACAAAAATGAAGTTTAAACAAAAAATTCAATCAAGAACTAGTATCATTCCCTGGCAACGGTGCCATCTTTGATGATCGCTCAAGCCTACTTCACTTTTGGAAATAGAAACGATCGTTATCAGCATAATAACTCAACGAGGAGTTGAGGTCAAATTCCACAGGGAATGAATGATCAAGATTTGAAGGAATGAGTTGAACTAGGCATTTGTAGAATAGAATTGGGGGGTTACAAATAAATTAAAGCTAGAGTTCAACTAATCGACAATTCTAAGATGCAAATTAATAATAGATTGAGAGAGATATGGGGCGGGGTGGATATGGGATAAGAACTACTTAACTGGGTCTAAATATTTGATTGCTTGAGTTAAGAATATGTGAGTAATCTAGGTTGCTTGTAACCACTACTTCATTTACAATGGAAATGGTATTTCACATGAACCTATTACGACTTCACATGTAAATCACTCAAGGACACATCTGGCCTGGGCAACTATGAGCAATTCTCCTAATACTTTAGCCATTGAACCCAATTTTGTGGTATTCAACTGAAATCCCAAAATATTTCCAGCTAATACACATATTACCCACTCCAATCACCCAAGCTAATGCAATAATTAGAGATCTAAAGTAAACCCAGAGTTTGTAACCTCCAAATTAGAAGTTAAACATGGCAACAAGTGTAAACTCACACATATTAACATCAAAACAATCAAAATATCATAGACCCAGCTAAGAATTCAATGACCCATATCATATATACACCCCCCCCCCCCAACATTGGGGTTTTAGCCACACTTGTTCAAAAATAAGAAAATAATATCATAATTTGCAGCCATGAATGTGGGTAAGATGGATTACAAGAGAAAAGATAAATTTCTTCTACTAATCTCTCTAATTTCTCCTCCCTATACTACAAGAAAAAGGACTTTTAACGATCATTTCTTAACAAAGAAAAATGAATCCGGTTATTATAAATATACTTATAGTGACCAAATTTTTTTCTGATCGTTAAAGACAAATTTTAATCCAACATTAACGAGGGGATAATATTTGATCAATAAAAAATATAATATCCCATCGTTAAAATATATTAGTTAGTATAAAAATATGTTTTAATTAATATGAGTGCAAAGAGATCAAACCAAATCATATGATAAGTATAACAAGTAGTGTTTTGTTAATCATTCCATCATCCTAATAAGAATCCTCCATCCTTTATAATTTTGCTTATTTCATAAAAGAAAGTTTAATAAAAAGAAAAAAATACTAATGTATTATTTTCTAATAACTCTATCCATCATTCTTATTATAGTCAATTATATAAAATTTTGAAATATTATAAAAGCATTTAGTTACAATCTTTTTGGCACATTTTTTTTAACTTAAATATTTTCTTGATATAGTTTTTGTATATGTTTTTATTTTAAGAGACAATTTATTCATCTTTACTTGACCTTTTAAAGATGCAAGATGAAGTAGGTAAAAAAAAAATTGTACAACAACATACCCTGTGAAATCCCACAAGTGGGGTCTAGGGAGGGTACAATGTACGCAAACCTTACCACTACCTCAAAGGTAGAGAGATTGTTTCCTGGGAACCCTCGTCTCAAAAATTCATAAGCAGAATAAACTAGATATGAAAAAAGGAAAAGGAAAAGAAAAGGAAGTAGGAAGAACAACTAATAACAAAAAGCATGATAGTGCATAAATACGATAAAAATTAACATATATATGATGAATAATGACAACCCAGGATATAATTATGAGCTTATAAGATTAATTTAAGGTATAAAAGTTATATAAATTTGGCAGTAAGTAATTTTTTCAAGAGGATAGATGTTTCTCCACTTGCAAATTACCTCGATCAATAGACTTAAGAATCAGTATTCAATAATAATATTTCTTATAATAATATATATATATATATATATATATATATATATATATATATTGTCTCAACTTTTTTTTCGTTATTAGTTG
>JBCEWC010012970.1:0-15443 GCA_038996855.1 Solanum aculeatissimum | reverse complement strand
AGGTTCTATGCTGTGTTTGTTGGTCATCATATGTTTCCAGATGAGAGAGTCTTTGTTGTCACTCTTTTTTGTTAGAGTTAGGTTAAGGGGGTTTAGGGGACCTTAGGATGCCTAAAAGTAGCCTAGGGATTAATTAAATCGTGAGAATACCATTGTTGAAATGGACATTTAACTGTCAAACAGTGCTTCACGGAGGAGCTACAGTGGCCGTCTACTGGCTCACTTTCCATACAAGTGGCCGTGAGCCAACACTATGATTTTTCCTCTGCTCAAACTTTTGGGGGACTTTCTGGACCACTTGACGAGAGGTTTTACGGGCTGTTTGGCTTAACATAGACTGTGTACGTGTACATGGAGCCATAATTAGCCCATGAATCAACTCCACACCACGTCCAACTCACTGCCTCACTTGACGGCCACCCACACAGACTGTTTGAGGTCTCACGGGCCGTGGGGTGGTCCGTGAGCCATGACATGGCTCATGGGGTCGGTCCTGGCCACCTTGACTTCACTGGACCATGGTACGGACTGCCACATGGACCATGGACCCTCACACGGTCTGTTTTCCTTGCCTTGGGACATTTTGAGGACTTATTTCCAATGTCTTCCGAATTTCAGGCAGTCTCACTATTTTGGCCATAACTTCATCATACAAACACCGAATCGAGTGAAAGTAGTTGCGTTGCGAAGCTAACTCAAAGATATTCCATTTGATATGTATTAGACCACACGGTTCAACCCGTATCAAAAGTTATGTTACCTCAAAGCACATTGACCAAACGTCCCCTTTAAGCCACTAAATGATCCATTTTGCGTTCGGCCACTTAAAATCAAATTGTGGCTACTAAAACTCAACCATGACCAGTGTAACATCATACAAGACCAAACATAAGGAGTTTTTGAAAATTTTTGGGTCATTACACTCATGGACCGTGTAGCTACACACGAACTGTGTACTTATTCGTGGAGCATCACTTGATGCGGAGTCCATCCCCGAGCCTTGACAAGCTCATTGGAACACTTTATAGGAGCCCGTTTTGGAACATGAAGGTTCACACAAACCGTGAAGTGGTACATGGAGTTCCACTTGGTCCGGTGCTTGGTCCAAACTCCAAGGAAGCCCAATGGAACAACCCAAGGGACACACCATGGACCGTGAACTACCAAATGGTCCATGGTCCCTCACTTCGACTCCATTCTAAATTCTTTTTCCAGCATACTTCCAAATATGGGTAGTCTCACTGCAAAGTCCATAACTTTCACATCCAAACTCCGAATCGAGTGTAACCAATTGCATTGTGAAGATAACTCAAAGAGCTTAGATTTAATATATAATAGCCCACACAGTTCACTCCATAGCAAGAGATATGTCTTTTCAAACCATACTTGAATTTACTCATGTATAGATTCATAAATTAAAGGGACATACATATTCAATTATTCATAAAATATATGTAAATCATCATAATATTACTTAAATCATCATGAAATAAATAATAAATTTCAGCCCCTTGCACAATTTCAACAAATTAAAACTAATTTAAGAAACCCATTTGCAAACCCTGCTTGAAATCATAAAATTTAAGAAATAAATTCTTGGGTCTTTATAAATGGAAGGGAATCATGAATCAATCTCACATACCTAGAGAAGATTAGGAGAAATAAGGTGAATTAGACTTGAAATTGAAGCTTCCTTGAATTCCCCAACTTGAATCTTCAAAGCTTGACTTGAATGGAGTTTTGGGAATTTGAAATTTTGAGTCTAAGTATTTGAATGAGTAATAGACCAAGTATGGACTCATTTAGGGGTTTAGTATAGGTGTAGAGGTCATAAAAGGTCCTTAAAATAAACAAAAATTATGAAAATACCTTTAATTAGGAAGACTTAAAATTTGACCAGGACACCTGCACGTGTGGTGCATGATCAGTGAACCCTTCCACGAACCGTGAAAGTGTCTATGGAAGGTACCCAACTACCAAGATGGTATTTTAATACTTAGAGAAATTTATCTAACGGTCCATTCATGGATGCCCACCATGACCCGTGGTGGCTTTTACGGATCGTACAAGTGCCCGTGGTGGCACCCTTGGTTGAAATTAAGGCCTGAAGGTAAGGGATCCTCCCAGAAGCTCTATTCATGAGCCATGGTGAGGACCACAATATGTGAAGTGCTCGTGGAGAGGAACCTAGCACCAAAAACACAAGGCAGCCAAGGAATGAACCCAGGCTCACCTCCACAGCTCGTTGGCCCCTCCATAGTTCGTGGAGGTGTCCTTGGCTAAAAATGTTGGGAATAAATTTTTAAACATCATTAAGAACTACCGAGGTCTGAGTCCTTACATGCCTGAGGACTTTCCACACCAGTTGAAAAACCTGGGGTTCACCCATATTCGTTTGGTGTCGTCAAAGTTGCATTGACATATCAAAGAAGAAAAGGCCTGCTTAGATACCTGATACAACGAATACCAATATGAAAATTTGGTAACTGTAAAATCCCCTCAATGGTGGGATTTTGTTCATCATGATCCACCACAACATCAACATGTCTTTGCATAATCCATACCTCATCGAGGCATTGAAGATCCAGGTCCATAGACTCAAAGCTCTACAAGATGGAGATGTTATTCAGGAAACCGTTCACTACCAAATAACTAAGAAAGTTCAAAACAAGTCCATAGACCTATCACTCTCTGGTGCCCAAGATGCTCTTTTCCTAAACATAGACACCACCAATGGAATGACTCAGTTTACCCTAATCCCAGATAGATAAGTAGGGAGGAGCTCTTCAACATTTTTCATACCTCATGGATCACAAACTATGGGAATTTGAGAAACCCCTCTAGGACTCTCAAGTCCAATAAGCCCACTTTCACTGGAAAATCTGAGAAAATAGTCATGATGACGTTCAAACCTATTTCACTTTTGAAAGTAGGGATAATCATTAATAGCATAATAACAAATAAGGAGTTGGGGTCGAACCCCACAGGGAATAGGCATTCAAGTATTAGAATATTAATTTGAACTAGGCATTTGTAGCATTAAAATGGGGGGTTGCGAGTAAATAAAAATCAACATTCAACTAACAACAGTTCTAACATGTGAATTAAACAACCAATTTAGAGAGATATTCGGGGTGTGTGAATATGGGATGAGAGCTAAGTAACTAGGTCTAAATAATTGAATGTTTGAGCTAATAATATGTGAGCAAGCTATAATTGCTAGTAACTAATACTTCTATTAAGACAACAGTGGTGTATCACAAGAACATGTTACGACTTCTCATGTGATTCACTCAAGGACACACCTAACTTGAGAAATTATAAGAAAAACCTCTACTAAGTTATCCATTGAATAACATTTTATGGCACTCAACTAAAACCCCAAAAGATTTCTATCTATCACACTCATTACCCATTACAATCACTCAAATTAATATCGTAATTGCAGATCTAAAGATAACGCAGAGTTTGTAACCTCAAGATTATAAGTTATACATGGAAATAAGTATGAACTCTCTCAAATTAACATCAAAACATTCAAAATATAATAAACCCGATAATAAATTCAAGTGCCTATATTATATACACATACCCAACATTGGGGTTTTAGCTAGATATGCTTGAAAGTAAGAAATTTATACAAAAATCAGTAGCCATGAATCTGGGTAAGATGAAATAGAAGAGATAAGATGAAATTTCCTCTGTAAGCTCTATAATTTCTCCTTCCAAAGTTTTCAAATTAAAACCCTTGTACTTTTTCACGAAGAAGGATCTATGTAATCTCTATTCTTTCTCAATATGGTAAGGTTAGTTGTGGTACAATGGTATGTACAATGTCTTTTCCAAATTTCTTTTATAGTTCACAATTGTTTTTCAAAGTTTGTGCACAATTTCACCATTCGGTGGTCAACGTTGGCCATCGCCGTGTACTTTGGAGATGTTCCAAATATGCATTTGACTTCTTTCTCATGCATCAGTTGAAGACTCAAGTCTCTGCAACTATGTCACAACCCAGAAGTGCGACCTATATATAAAATGGCGAAGGAGAACTCGAAGGCCCTCGATCAAGCCATCATAGCATCATCACACACATCATCGGTTCGGAAGCGCGGAAAAGTAAACATATAACACATAAATCTAAAGGAATTGGGGCTTTGGACTCAAGCTATGAGGACGTTGCAGAGAATGGGATGAGCATGAATCACATAGCACATATCAAGTATTTCTAAGGGGTGAGTAAGTAGGACTCAAGCTATGGGGGCACACGGGGGATATGAGACTTTTCACATAAGCACATTCCCAACATTCACAATCCCATAAATGTAAGCATAAGCATAAGTATAAACATAAGCATAAGCATAGTAGGAACATCATATTCATAGCATAATTCCAATCGTCATAATAACCCAAAATAGTATGATACAACGTACAAGAGTATAGCGTGTCCAACATTGCCTCTACATAGAAAGAGCGGGGCCTCGACATAGTTTGAGGCTCACCCTAAATACATGAAATAAGAAAGTAAATAATACAAGGGAGACGGAAGTAGATATTTCCCTTGGATAAAGGGCTCACCATAAGCAAATAGCTTCAAGAGAATCACTCATCGTGCAATGATAGATGAAGGTCGTCACCGGCACCTACATGGTTAGAACATGTAGACAAGAGTATGGGTTAGCACAATAAAGAACTAAGTATGCGGGTATGCAAATGCATATACACATGAACCTATAAAAACCTACAGGGCAAGGGCACATACATAGAAGAGAATATAAGAAGGGATAATATAACAATATGCCATGATAATCATAATGCATGAAATTCCATAATGCTTATAGTATAGAGGGGATGGAACCATAACCAACATCCAAATTCATCTGAGCTACAACATGAACTCGCCTAATGAGTCCTCCCATTGGATTGAAGAAGATTACTTGCCAAAGGTAATCTACACCACACCTTACGAGCCTCCCATTTGGGTGTGATGTCTACCTTCCTTACGGGTCTCCCATTTTCGAAGGATTTACATAGCATAGCATATCTTATCAAAGCATACCTTACGGGTCTCCCATTTCGGTAGCAACCTACGTTGGCACATAGTTTCGGGAAAGGAGTGGGATCCTTGGGGATAGCCTACTTACTACTCCAATCCGTCTCGGTACTAATTCATCATCCCATAAAAATACGTATACATATACATACTTTTAAAATGGGAATTCGACATATGAACATCATACCATGCATAATTGGGCTTAATAGCCAAATCACTTTAATTACTCTTATTCATACTTAACAAGAGTCAAACACATTTCATAATCATGCATCATGGGCTAAAAACCCAAACAAACTTTCATGTCAGACTTCATGTATAAAAGTAGCTCAACATTTGTCATACCCATCATATCATATTGGTGCAAGCACCCATGTTGCTCAAGGAGCCATTTCATAGACTTAGTGTGATCACAACCTAGCCATAACACATACTTGTTTATAATCGTAGTCATAAACATGTTTGGGACATAGCCCACATCAAAACTTTCATCAAAATATCCTTGAATCATGCATGCAATGCCATTGAGGAGAAATGAGAATAGCATGGGTACTAGATTTCATACTTTAAATTCAATTCAAGAGTAGTTCATGAGAAATTCAAGTCAAACCAATCTTCAAAACATCATTTAAATACTAACCATGCATAAATCAAGAGTACAAGGGACATGCATAACATGATCATCATCAAAACTATTTAATCTTTCTATAATTCCAACTTAAATCAACCTTAAACACCTAATTTCTATAGCATATAATCTCAGTCAATTAAATACTTCATAATTTAAAGAACCCAACCTTAAATAAAACTTGAAATCATAATTTAAAGAGGAGGGTTTTTGGGTCTTCATGGATAAAAGGGAATCCATGAATTAAACCCGCATACCTTGAAATTAACCAAGAGAATTGAAGAATTTAACAACAAAGATGATCTTCCCAAAATTTCTTCAAGATTTCATCAATGGAGGTCAAGAGGTTTGAGAGATTTTCAAAATGGATTGAAGAGTATTTTTTTCCTTTTTAAAGACCCCATGAGGGGTCAGGGGCTGAGCAACTCCCTCAGGCTTTAACATAAATAAAATCTAAAATAGGGATACAAGAAGGGGACAAAGACCTTACCTTCTTCCTAGGATGGTACTCCATGCCTTAGTAATAAGTCATGAGACCCTATTTCTATGAAGAAAACCAAGAAAATTCTAAGAGAGGACTCCTCTCGTTATAAAATTCTAGTAAAGTAGTAAACAAGGGAGACTCTCCCCTTACAAGTTGTACAGAAAGAAAATCCTAAAACTAATCCTATAATCTATCAAAGATAGGCTACTGAATTAGTCTACTAGATGGTCCTGTCTGATGTATCTGGTCTGCAAGAGCTAAGATGGTTTCCTCATTCTCTTCATTTGTTTCCTTCTAAAGTTGATCACTTGCATCTTGTCCATCTTCAAGTATGCTTTAGTTTCTCTTGGTAATTGATTGTTTGTTTGGAATATTTGAGGGCTGGTAATTAGGTGACTGTATTTGGCTAAGCAATCAACCACTTGGTTTGCCTTTCTCAAGACATGTTGGCATTTGAACTCTAGGATTTGAGTCCTAGAGTATTGAATCCTCTGTAGTTTTTTTTGGATCTGCCAGGGTGGAGTAGCTGTATGATTGATCCAAGAGCTGAGCATTTCAACATCAACCTCCATCAAGACTTTAGTGAATCCCAGCTGAACACACCATCTTATACCAATGGCTGCTGCCTGTGCTTCTGCCTATAGGTTAGTGCCACTTCTTAAGGGGCTTGTAAACGCAAATAATAGGTTTCCATTACAATCCTTCAGAACCCCCCCAACTCCTATGGCTCGAAGATTTCCTAGAGAACTCCCATCTATATTGAGCTTGACCCAGTGTTGTTCTGGTCTCTTCCACTGCACTGGAGTAACTTTGATCTCTTACTGACACCTCTCCACCATCATAGTCATATCCTTCCACCCATGAGGCCAACTGATGTAGGGTTAAGAGGTCTTCATTAGCCTGAAAATATCTCTGCTTACCATATATTTGACCTTGGCTATACTTGGTGCTATACTATCATATTTAGCAGTGCATATACTTTTCCACAGATTCCAGCATATGAACACTAGAATAGCCTGTAGTATCAACTTGTGAGCTTCAATCAAATGCTTAGTATCCCACCATTTGCAAATATTTTGTTTCATTCCATTCCCATCTGTGTTGATGCTGTGATAGGCAGCAAAGTGTTTCCAAACTTTCCTGGAAAAATTGCCATTGAGCATGATATGGTCTATGGTATACCTTCCAGGATTAGAGAAGGAATGACAGTTGTATGGATCATATCCAAAAGTGACCAACTTATCATTTGTAGGCAATTTCATCCTTAAGGCCCTCCATACCAGGAAGGAGCATTTGAAAGGAATATGTTTATGCCAGAGTAACTTGTTAACTCTGGTCTCCCCCTTTGTCTCCCTGACCAGATTCCAGGCTGATGAAGTTGTAAATTCTCCATTGCTGGTTAGGGTCCATATTGGTTTGTCAGGAATACCACTAAGGGTCTGGATTAGAGTGTTGAGGATGGTATCTGTATAATGGTGAGGGATTATTTCCCTAAGTCTCTCCTGGTCCCACTGCCCATCATGCACCAATTCAGCCACTCTGGTATTGTCAAACCTGTGACCCCCCTCACCAGATTGAGCCAGATGCCCCACTCCCAGCCAGGTATCCCACCAAAAATAGTTGTTTCCAGAGTGAATCTTCCATTGTATGTGAGGTTCTATGCTGTGTTTGTTGGCCATCATACTTTTTCAAATAAGAGAGTCTTTGTTGTCACTTTTCTTAGTCAGAGAATTTGCCCTTTGGCAATATTTGGCCTTCAGAAAATTAGCCCAGAGCGAAGCATTGCTTCTGAAGTTCCACCAGTGTTTGACCTGAAAGGCCTTGCACACATCCTTCAGGTTTCTGAAACCAATTCCTCCTTCAGCTAGAGGGTAACTTAGACTCTTCCAGGAGGCCCAGTGGTATTTTTTTCTTTGGTCAAGTCTCCCCAGAAGAAGTCAGCTGAGAGACTTTGAATTTGATTCAAGGTAGTAGAAGGAGGAACAATGGCAGCTAGCAGATATATGGGCAGGGATTGAAGGACATGTTTGATCAGTGTTGCTTTCCCCCCATAGCTCAAGATTCTAGATTGCCATCCAGAATTCCTACTGATAACTTTAGAGGCCACGTCAGAGAAGTATATTATGCTTTGCCTACCTATGTATAAGAGGCATCCCAGGTAGGTAATTGGATCCTTCTTTTGGGAGAAACTAGTAATAGAAGAGATTCTCTCACACTCAGTTTAGACAGTGTTGGCTGTAACCATGAAATGAATCTTAATTTTATTGATCAATTGTCCTGAAATCTTCTCATATGAATTCAAGACCTTCATGATCCTTGTTAAAGATTCATTGTTACCAGCTGTGAACAGGATGACATCATCAGTTAAACTAAGATGGTTGATCTGGAGGCCTTTTTTGTTCATGTAGAAGGTCTGAAAATTAGGATCATCATAGAATCTGTTCAGGCTTCTTGACAGCACTTCAGCCCCTAGAATGAATAGAGCAGGTGAGAGGGGGTCTCCCTGTTTAAGTCCTCTGGTAGAGTTGAAAAAGCCATGTCTAGCCCTATTAATAATAATAGAATACCAATTATTGCTCATTATCCTCCAGCATAGGTTTATGAATTGTTCACCAAAGCCCAATTTCCTCATGACCAAGCAAATGTAGGACCAGGAGGCTCTATCATAGGCCTTGGCCATGTACAACTTAATCACAATATTTCCCCCATTCATAGGTTTCCTGATCTGATGAATGATTTCCTGGGCAAGCATGATGTTTTCTGCTATGTTTCTTCCTTTGATGAAGCCTGATTGGTTCCTAGAGATGAGACTGGGAAGTATAGTAGAGAGTCTAGAGGAGAGGATTTTAGAGAAGATCTTGCAACTAAAGTTACTTAGACTAATGGGCCTGTAGTCTGAGAAGCTGCTAGGATTGCTGGTTTTGGGAATCAGCACAATGCAAGAATGGGAGAAATATTTTGGTATCTCCTGTCCATTGAAAAACACCTGAACAACATTCAGCAAATCCATCTTAATTATCTCCCAACATGTTTGGTAAAACATGGCATTGAATCTATCTGGTCAAGCAGTTGAACAGGGAATCATAGATTGGATCACTTGTTGCAACTCTTCTAAGTCAGGAGGTGCCTGAAGCTTGAAATTCTGATCATGGTTCACCATTGTGGGAATGCAGTTCAAATCCTCCCTTTCAATGTATTTTTCTTTCCCTGTGAAAATCTCTTGAAAGTAATGGACTGCTTCCCTAGCTATACTATCCTCCTCTTGGATTAGATTTCCACTTTCACCCTGAATGTTCTGTATGAGGCACTTTCTCCTTCTCCTCCTAACCAATGCATGAAAGTACCTTGTATTAGCATCCCCTTCTTTGAACCAGTGTAGTTGAGTTTTTTTCCTGAGAATTGCTTCCTCCATCTTTAAATACTTGATGTATTCAACATTGATCTTATGAAGTATACTCCTTTTCTCCTCATATTTCTAATTGATCAGTTCAAGTTTAGCCTCTCTAGACTTTTCCTCAAATTGTTTGACCTTTAGGTGAATGTCTCCAAACTATTCCCTTGACCACTTACTCAGGGTGTTGGTCAGTCTTTTTAGCGTATTGTGAAAGGCCCTCATAGGAGTACCACTGGTATCCTTATTCCAACAGTTTCTGACATTATCCATAAAGGATGCCTGGTAAGTCCAGCAATTCAGAAATTTGAAATATTTTGTGGGATTGTTGGCTCTAGTCTTCATATCCAATAAGAGGGGGAAGTGGTCAGATCCTACTGAGGGAAGATGGGTAATAGTGGTTTGTGGCATACTCTCCAACCATTTGTCATTTACCATTCCCCTATCGAGTCTCTTCCAAATAGTAGCCCCTATACCTCTCTTATTACACCAAGTAAATTGTTTCCCTGAGAAACCTAGGTCCTGAAGACCACAGTCCTCAATAATGCCAATGAATTCAAAGCTCCTCCTGATATTGTATGGTATGCCCCTACACTTTTCTTCAGTGTTGGTGATCATATTAAAGTCACCTATGATACACCAGGGGGTATTATTATGATTATTGGCCAAGTGGAGCATCTTATCCCACCGGGGCCTCCTTAGTTGTTCCCTGCATTTGGCATACACAAAAGTAATTATGTACTTGAAATTAACTTGAGGTTGATAAATGGCACAAGTGACTTGTTGGTCATCAGAGTCCAGAATCTGGCAGTCAGTATCTTCATTCCAATAGATACATATTTTTTCATTAGGATTTCTAATGGCTTTGTCCATAACCAGTTGCATCCTAAACTTGTCAATCCTAGTAGTATTTGAGAAAGGTTCCAGTATAGTGATTATGCCCAACTGATGGATTTTCTTAAGAACTTTGAGTCTTTCAACAACACCTTGGGTATTGATACCCCTAGCATTCAAGATTATAGACCTATTCATTAGGATGACTTTGAAGAAAACAACCTAGTGTTGGGTCTACCTCCTGTGGTAGACTGAGTCATCTTGGTATTCCTTTTGCTAGTTTTTTCCTGAAGGAATTTCCTAGGAGATAAACCGTGCTCTTCTGTGACTCTTTGGAGTTCATCATTGTCCTCTTTGTCCTTGGGAGGACTAAAAGCCTGTATTAGGTACTCACAGGTTTCTTCCTCTTCCCCTTCATTTAAGGGGATATTATCCTTGTCAAATTCATCCTCTGAGTGTATCACCTGGTACTCATCCACCTCTTCACTAGGTAAAGGTGGATCAGAGTTTAGGGTACATTCTGTGGAGTTCATTCCATTCAGGGACCTAAGGCTTTGTTGTGTTTCCTTATCCTGTAGAAAGGTTTCTTTATTTTTTCTTTGACTGTCTTCATGTATATCACCCCTTTCTAAATTCTGAGAAGAATCACCACTCATTTGTTGGTTTTCTAATTTCTTCTTGAGAGCATCCCTCCTTTTTTTGCTCAATTTGTTCCTTTTTGCTTTGCTTCCTATAGAACTAGGGCTAGAAATTGAGCCCAGTTCTTTTGCCATAGATCCCATATTGGATGTACCATGGGGGCTCAAGTTCTTCTGATGGGGAATTGGGGTAGCAGGGGCTCTATAGTCTGTTCTAAGGTCAGTTGAAACCTCATGCTAAGCATGAGTCAAAGTCCCCCCCTTAGGTACCCCATCCTGCAAGTTAGAAGGGCACTCCTTAACCTCATCCTGTCCTCCAATAACTCCAATGGGAGAAAGAGTAAACATAGTACTATCTTTAGAAGATGGGGGGATGGTCTAGTAGATCTATCCCATTCCTCTCATGGGAAGATAAGTCAATACCTTGTCTTTTTTTAAAGGGCAACTGCTTGTTTGGTTTTTCCTTGTTGTTAATTCCCTTTTGTGTGGTCCCTTCAGTCATTTGCTTCTGGCTTATTAGCTTCTGCACTGATTTGCTGCTGTAATTGTGGTTCTGGGCTGTTTCTCCCTCTGCAATATGGTTAGTGGGTTGTTCTTGATATTGAAAATCAGCATAACATTGAGCTATTTCAGTTGTAGAGTACTTACCTGATCTTCTTCTGTCATTCTGTATTTCCTTTTTGCCAGTTTGATCTTTAGGGAGAATTTGTATACTCTCCTGTTGTCATTGTTTCAAAATTTTCTTTTGGGATTTTTTTCCTTGAGTTTGCCATTGATCCAGTTGTTTCCTATTCTCCTGCTTCTGACCTGCTTTATCTGTGTCTTCTACTCCTCTGTCCTTGACTGTTCTCTTATTCTCATTTATTTTCTATGCTGCCTTAGTCCCTTATTGATGAATATTCTTTGTTGCATTTTCCAATTCTTTCCTAGTTTTGTACTCTTCAGCCCTTTTCTTGATGGTGCAAACATGCTCCATATGGCCCTGATGCTTGCAGTACAACCAATAGGCTGGTATGCTTTTATATTGGATGATTTTCCACCTCCCACTTGTTAGATCTTTCTCATCAAAGCCCATCCACACATGGGAGGGTCTTTCTTTGGTAATGTCTATCTGCACCTTCACTTTGGCCATTCTTCCCCTAGTCTTTTGTATAGATGCTGTGTCCAAATACAAGACTTTACCAATGGGAGCTAGGAGGGTGGTTGTGAATGCTTTATTATAGCAATGACATGGAAGTTCAGGGAGGGTGACCCATATAGGTACAATGGGAGTTTCTTCCTCAGGCTTGAAGATAGGGGTCCATGTGTGAATCCTCATTTGTTTCCCCTCAATGTGCATCTTATTCTTGGTCCACACAGTGACATAATCAGTCTCATTATCAAAATCAATATACACATGCCTAGCATTGAAGTGTGCAATCTTCACTCCCCCTATCAGTTGTGTCTGGAGTATAAAAATCTTTCTGATAAGTTCCACTTTAGGCATAGTGCTACTAAATTTGCCAATCAAAGTGTATCTACAGGACTCAGCCAACCTGAGCATATAATCTTCCTTATTATAGATAACAGCTGGTAGACCTTGTTTAGAGGTATATTTAGGCTGTTCAATCTCTATACACTTCTCCTGTTTGGCCATATTCAGTCTCAACTTGGTGGCTAATGTTTGAATAATAGTATAGGGAGTTGGTTCCTGATTCTGTCCTTTACTAGTTTCCTCCTGTGGGACTATTCTTGTGTTTTGAGTGATAGGGGTTTGATTCTGATTGGGATTATTCCTTTCCTGGAGACTCCTTTGGCCCTTGGGACCAAACTTATTAAAGTTTCTAGAGATCATAGGGTATGGATTAGGTCCTTTACCTCCCTTAGTATTAACATTATTCAGGTGTTTCCCGGTATCTCCTTCTTTGCCAATAACCTGCTGTTGATTAACAACCCACTCCTTCCCCATATTTTGGCCATGTTTACTAGTTACAGAGCTATTTTCTAGTTCTAGGTTGATGATCTGATTCCTATCGATATCAGTCCAAGTATTTAGAGTTGGAGAATTAGGTATCTTACCTTGCTTGTGCTGTATTTGCAATTTTTCCTCCTCTATTTTCCTCAGGTTGAGATTGTTATCCATTTCTAGTCCTTGAGTATGTTCTAGAGCTTGTTCGTGTTGAGTCATCCCTGGTCCTATACTTTCTTCTCTGGTCTTAGCTTCAAGAATATGTTGTCTCCATTAACCATTATATCCACTTTCACAGGTGGTTTCATCCCTACAGATGTCCTGTGTGTCGTTGCTAGCTCCACCATTGTTGTTGGTCCAGTGTCCGCTTCACTAGACTTATGGCTGCTAGAGCTAGGTGTAGTGTCAATATTGTAAGAAAGATTGTTCGAATTGGTGATGTTCCCGTGGCTTCCATCTGGTGGTAGATCACCGTCCACCGGCGCCTGACGCGCCATAAGTCAGGCGGGTTTACCATTAACAAGTTACCGTTGGTGAGAGTTGAGAGTTTTTTAGAGAGAGAAGCGGTTTTTTGATGAGTGTTAGAATTGATTGAAGAGTGTTAGAATGGATGAAAAGGGTTTAGGGTTAGGCTTAGGGGGTTTAGGGGACCTTAGAATGCATTAAGGGGGCATAGGATCTAATTAAATTATGAATTAACCATTAATGAAATGGACTAATTAACTGAAACAGTGTCTTTACAAAAGGGCTACGGTGCCCGTCAACCGGTACACGGTCTGTGTACTAGACTGTAAGGCCACACTTGGCCTCGACTTCGACTCGAACTCTCAGGGAAGTTTCTGGATCACTTCACGGGGGGCCTCACGAACCGTGTATCTATACACAGACCGTGTACTGATACGTGGAGCATCACTTTTTCCAGAGTCCAGCACCAAACCCTTGCCATGTTTCATCCCCACTTCACGGGACCCCTCAAGGGCCGTGAAGTGTCTCACAGATCGTGGGGTGGTCCGTGGGAGTTGCCTTGGTTCTTAGTTGGGGTACTGACAACTAGGAGCTCACTGGACCATCACATGAGTACCCCCACGGACTGTGGACCCTCACACGGTCCGTGGTCCAACCCTTAGCCCATTTCCAGAACCTTGCTTCCAGCGTCCTTCCAATTACGGGCAATCTCACTATTTTGGCCATAACATTAACATACAAACTCCGAATTGAGTGAAATCAGTTGCGTTGCGAAGATAACTGAAATAGCTTCAATTTAATTTATAGTATCCCACACAGTTCATCCCGTACTAAAATTTATGATATTTCAAAATACACTGCCCAAAAGGCCCCATAACTTCACCAAACGATCTATTTTGAATCCGACCACTTAAATTCAACCCATGACTACCAAAATTCAACCACAACCAGTTTAAAAGTAACCTTGACCAACCATTATAATGTTAATTTTTTTTGGATTGTTACAAACTATCGACGACACCATTGTTTATGATCGATCATGTTCGGCGATCTGCCAAACATCTACCTGCATGTCCCGACCCGGATAGGGGGCCTAGATGTGACATGGCAAAGTAGAAATCAAAAGTTCTCGATCAAGCCATCATAGAATCATCACACACATCATCAGTGCAAAAGCGCGAAAGCAAAACACATAACACATAAGTTCTAAGGGAATCGAGGCTTTGGACTCAAGCTATGGGGATGTTGCCGGGAATGGGATGAACATGATTTCACATAGCACATAATAATTATCTCTATGGGGTGGGTAAGTAGGACTCAATCTATGGACGCACACTGGGGTTATGGGACTTTCTACTTAATCACATAATCAATACATAATCCCAACATCAAGTCATAAGCGTAATCAATACCATATCCATAATCAAAGCTCATAAAGCATAACATTTCAATAATCATAATATTCAGCAATTACAATCCAACGTACAAGAGTTTAGTTTGTTCAAAAAACCTCTACATAAGATAAGCAGGGCCTCGACAAAGTTTGAAGCTCACCCTCAATACATAAGTAAGGAAGTAAAGAAAATACTAGCTATATATGAAGTGGCTATTGCCCTTGAACAAAAGGGCTCACCACAAACAATGAGCTTCAAGATGACCACACGTCGTCCAGTGGAATATAAAAGTCGTCTCCGATTCCTACATGGTTAGAACATGTAGACAAGACTATGTGTTAGCACAATAAAGCACTAAGTATGCGGGCATGCAAATGCATATGCACATGAACCCATGACAACCTACATGGCAAGGGCACATATATAGAAGTGAATATAAGAAATTACAATATATCAATATGCCATGAAAGTCATGATGCATGAAATTCCATAATGCTTAATATAGAGGGGATGGAACCATGACCAACATCCAAATTCATGTGAGCTACAACATGAACTTTCCCAATGAAAGCCCTCCCATTGGATCAGAGAAGATTACTTGGCAAATATAT
>JBCEWC010012969.1:0-15445 GCA_038996855.1 Solanum aculeatissimum | reverse complement strand
AGACCTTAGGGTACCAAAAAGGGGCTTAAGGAAATGTTAAATCACAAAATTACCATTAATAAAATGTAACTTTCCGAAACTAAGCAGAGTCAAACGGTTGCTACAGTGCCCGTCATACTGTTCACTAGCCGTTCAACTGACCATCAGATAACACTTAGCCAAATTTTCAGCGCGGACTCTCAGAGGACTTTCTGGAACAGCTGATGAGCATTTTGACGGACCATTTCGAGGTTGACTGGACATCTCAAGGTCCCGTGAGCCTAACCCTAGCCACCTAGTCTCAGCCATGGCTTGTCCAAGCCACTGGCCCACTTGAAGGGACAGTACACGGGTCGTCCAAGCTTAAACGGACCGTTTAGGTGTCCGTGGATCAACACTTGTCTCATGGGGTGGTTCCTGGCCACCCCTAGCTCACTAGAGCACCCCACGATACCCCACACGGACCGTGGCCCTGCCCTTAGCCACTTTTCTGAGCCTATTTCCAATGACTTTCAAATTTTAGATAGTCCCACTGTTTGGGCCATAACTCCTTCATCCGAACTCCGAATCGAGTGAAACTAGTTGTGTTGCGAAGCTAACTCAAAGATCTTCAATTTGATTTATAGTAGACAATATTTTCAACCCACATCAAAAGTTGTGACCATTTGAATTACACTGCCCAAACTGTCCCTCTAGACCACCAACTACCCCATTTTGCGTTCAACCATTTAAACTCAACCCGTGGTTACCAAAACTCAACCATGACCAGTAGTACATCATATAAGGCCAGCCCTAAGGAGATTTTGAAAATTGTTGGGTTGTTACAGATGGTGCTCGTGAAGTGCACACATGCAACCTGGACAACCACGAAGCAAAGGAAATCTACCATGACACCTTAAATGAATCATGGTGCACTCCACAACTCTTGAAGGTGTTCGTTGATGGCACAATTGCGTGAAAAATTTCAAGACCAAGTAAAGGCACCACAAGAACATTCAAGGTCTATGATGGAGTTCATGTCTAGTAAAGCACATGTGCAAGATCTAAGTCACCCAGATTTTCATGTTTTCCTATTCCATTTAGAACTAGGTTTAGGGCATTATAAATACTAGTTTTTGTTTTATTTTTGGGATGACTTTTAACCCTCTATTTTGAGGGTTAATGACACAACATAAACATCAACTTTTTATTAATTTTCCATCATTACATCATGCCTGGATAGTGTGTGTAAGAAAACTACTCTTAGTTGAAAGTTTGATTATCGTTTGAAAGATAAATTGAGTTTTCATCTCCCATTTGTTCTTGTGATTCAAGACTTGATTAATTATTACTTTTAGGTTGATTAACATGAATTATATCATGATTTTCATTTTGATTCTTTCAAGTTCGATTAATTAAACCCATAACTAGGGCTGTTGAAAGCATGATGTTGTAACAAAGTAGGCAAACTTAGGATTTTATTAGAATTTGTATCGCATGTATTATTTTTACCTTCACCTAAAAGTATTTCTTGATGAGTGCACACATTGAGAACTAGCCCGTATCATTACTTGTCCGAGAGGAAAGTAGTGATTAGAAAAAGGTAACCATAATGGCAATTAGATACTATCAACCTTGGTTTGAGTCGCTTGATCTTGGAAGGAGATAGTATACTTAGATCTAGGGTTTGTTTTCATCTATAATACTTAAGCTTGGGAGGGGAGATTAATTAGAAATCCATAGAAAAGGGTAAATCGTATACATTCTGAGATCGAGAAGTGAAGGATGAGATGTATCTAGGAAAGATGAGAAGGTGAACAAAGTATTAAATAACTTGCTAGATTTTACATGTGACGCAATGAATGATACCCCCAATGTTAAATCCTTACTGAGTTATATGTCAAGGGTACCGCAACCCTAGTCTCTTTTCATACTATCTAAATCCTAGTTTGTTCGAATCGTGGTCATAAAACCTAGTTTGTTAAGATTAAAACCCCCACTTTTACTTTTTCATTTATTCATTTTCTGGAAATAGAACAAACGACTGAGATAGGACAACTAGTAGAGTTGTTTCAACCTATTCCCTATGGGATTGACATTGACTCTTAGTTGGGTAAATAGACTACTAATGATCATCCATATTTTATAAAAGGAGTATTCTTGAATATTATCAAAAATAGCACTGTTGCCAGGGAATACGACTTTGAAGTAACCTACGAGTTTTCTCTTTCAGTTATACTTCTATTTCCTGATTTTACCTTTTTTGTTTGATTTTGTTTAGGAAACAGGTTGTGCATGCCAGACACTCGGATTAAGGGTGCATCTTTACTTCCCTATGACTCTAAGCTACAAAATTGTGTTAGAAGGATTAATGCACATATACGTGAGGCACAGAGACTATGAGAGCTGGGTGATAATCCAACTAGGGATAATGATGGAAGGATGAATTAGAGAAGGAAGTCCTACCCCCACCACAATGCCAGCCAACACTGCGAGTCCAAGATCAGAGGCCTATAAACTTGGCATATGAAGGTGATGATGTTGATTTAGATGTTGTGAGTGTTATTGGAGCTATAGTACTTCCTCCACTCCCTCATGGTGTGAAGTTCACAATCACAAGCACTATGTTGCAGATGTTAAATCTGAAGGGAATATTTAGTGGAGCAGCTAGTGATGATGCAAACCATCACTTGATGAACTTCATTGCCACAAGCAAGTCATCAGAGATCCCTAGGGTAAGCCAAGCGGCCATTCACCTATATTTTTCTTTATTATCTCTGTCTAGGGAGGCAATAAAATGGTTAAATAAGTTGCCTTATGATTCGATCACCAACTAGAGAGAATTAAAGGAAACCATTTTGGAGAGGTTCTTCCCACCATATAGAAAACTGCAACTCAAAGACAAAATAACGCCAATAAGCAAAAATCTTGGGAGGCCCTACATGACTCTTAGGAGGGGTTATGGACATGAGAAGACTAGATGGCCTTTTTGGATCCATGAACATGCGGATTCATTACTCAAGAAGCCACCAAGTCAGAAATTAATCGAGTTTTGATGGTAAGGAGCGGAAATTCAATGTGTTTGAATGTTGGACAAAGACATAAGCAGTGCGCATTTGGCATCAAAAGTTGGGACAACATTGCTTGGATCCAAGTAGCATACCACCAGACTATTCAAGGTTTGTGGTGAACTGTATGGTAGAAACCCTCTGTGAAAGTCATCTCGTGAAGGGAACCTATCTAAGGCAGCCTTGTTTGGCAACAAACTAACATACCAAAAGCCCCTACGTATCTCGTGGTGCATACCACGAGGCATGAGGGTGATCGTGAAGTGAAAACATATAGCTTGGACAACCACAAAACAAAGGTAGTCCACCATGATACCTTACACGAGTCGTGGTTCACTCCATAGCTCATAAAAATATTCGTGAAGGCACTATTGCTTGGACAATTTCAAGACCAAGGCAAGGCGCCATGAGACCATTCAAGGTCAGTGTTGCAGTTCACGTGCAGTAAAGGGCATCATGAAAGTGTCTACTAGCCTTGACTTTCATGTTTTACTATTCCATTTAGGACTAGGTTTAGGGCATTATGAATACTAGCTTTTGTTTTATTTTTGGGATGACTTTTACCCACTATTTTGAGGGGTATTATAACACCCCATATGTAGAAAAGTTGAGAATCTGAAAAGTTACAGGAAATTGAATATGGACTGAATGTTACGAGCCCATCTATGGCGCATGATTTGAACCACGAGTCATAGACAAGCCCCGTGGTCTGGGGTATTCCTTGGTTGAATTCTAGAAATTAAGAAGTTGAACTACAAAGGGGGGTTTTATGATTCATCCTTCAGACCATGACTCATACATAGGGATCGTAGATAAGGTCATAAGGGGAAAACTTTTCTAAGTATGGAAGGCATCTACGAAGGGTAAGTACGACCCATAAAAGTAATTACGGATCGTATAGAGGGTTTTGCAAATAGAGAATTTGAGACATAGTAAGAGCCCAAAAAGTGTAGCTAGGACAAAATCATTGTCCACTAGTTATACTCTAATCTACGACTTATACATTGGACTTGTGGATGGATTCAGCAAAAATTTAATGAGGGGTTCTTACTTGTTTAACCCCTAAACTACATCGTTTTGACCTCAGTAACTATCCTAATCGCCCCAAACCTAATAAAACTGCTCTTGTTCTCATTCTAACTCATTCAATCCCAAATTCACTCCAAAATTATAAATCTATCTCCTCAAAGGAATCCACCATTGAAGAAAGCTAGGTCTCCAAGTTCCTCCACAAATTCAAGATCAATTTCTAGGGTTTCTTCAGCAAGGTATATAGGGTTTCATCCATGGAGCCCAATCCAAACTTCACTTTTCCTTCAAGTTCAAGCATGAATTTTATGAATTTTCATGATTTCTATTCAAATACTTGAATTATGATTATTACATGAGTAAATTACTCTATTATATATGAATTATGATGATTCACATGGATTGCAAGATTTTTAATCGATTTTCAAGGATGAAAGTATGTCTATAATCATGATTATGAGGGTGACCTAAGACCCTAATGTTATACTATGTTTACAAGAAGGGGAGTATACCCACACTTTATGCAAGATATATAGATGAATTATTCTTATGACATAAATTACTTCACTTGGTTTTACACCTAGCTTACAAGCTACAAAAGTATGATTTTATGAACTACAAATTATGTTGATGATTATGTATCTATTGCATGTTATGTATTTTATGGTATTTGACTTAGTACTAAACGATCTTGAGTGAGGGGGACTATCCCCAAAAGTCCTTATATAAATTATTTTGTCTCATAACTACGCACCACTATAGAAATTATGTGCCTATAAGGTATAAGTTAGTGGATCCATATATGACACTCACCGAGGTGAGGTAGAACTCACAAGGTGGGATATAGTCTACCTTGGCAAGTAGACTGCTCCTTCTTCGGTGTGGAGGCAACATTGGGAATCCATGTAATAGTCTGTGTGGTCTTATTGTCAATTATGGTCATATTCCTACATATGTATGTATTCTAGATTATGAAATGTTTTGTAATGCTTCCATTCATGATTTTAAAGTTACATTGCTCATATAGCATCTCTTGTCCTTTAATTCTATTGATAGGATTATACATATTGTTATTATGATTATGACATTTTTCTGATGCTTTATATGCCTACATCCTTAGTACAATCCAATGTACTAACGCATATTTTTTGCCTACATGATCTAACCATGTAGGGGCAGGCAACAATACTCCTATACCTCACTATTGTGGATAGACATGGATTTGTGCTTTGAAGACTTGGTGAGTTCCCATGATTTAGGAACATGCCTTTAGTACATGCTCCATATCATTTTAGTCAAGACCTTGTATTTTCTTTATTTTTATTGAAGGATAGCTAGTAGTATGTTCTAGATCCCCTAAATATTTAGCTATGTAGAGGCATGATTTGACATGATGATGTAATTCCTTTATTGAAAAGTTCTTGACTTTACTTTTAGCTTGCTTTTAAGACTATATTTTTGCTTGCTTACTCATGCAATTGCTTATTTACATTATGTATGCTTATGGTATGAACAAGAGGCTTGGATAGGGCGCCTTCGAGTTCAACATTCATCATGTCACGACTAGGCCCAAGGTTCAAATCGTGACAGTTAAGCACACGACATAAATATTAACTTTTCATTTCTTGTCTGTCATTGCATCATATCTAGACAATGTGTGCAAAAACATTACTCTTAGTTGTAAGTTTGATTGTCGTTTGAAGGATAAGTTGAGTTTCATGTCCCTTTTGTTCGTGTGATTCAAGACTTGATTAATTCTTCCTTGTAAGTTGATTAAACATGAATTATATCATGATTCTCGTTTCGATTCTTACAAGTTTGATTAATTAATCTCACAATTAGGGTTGTGGAAACCTTGACGCTATAACAAAGTAGACAAACTTAGGATTTTATTGGGACTTGTATTGCATGTATTATGTTGACCTTCGTCTAAAAGTGTTTCTTGATGAGTACACACATTGAGACCTCGTCCATCTTCATTACTTGTCCGAGAGGAAAGTAGTGATTTGGAAAAGGTAACCATAATGGTAATTAGATACAATCAACCTTGGTTTGAGTTGTTTGAGCTTTGAAGGAGATAGTATACGTAGAGTTAAGGTTTGTTTTCATCTACAATACTTGAACTCGAGAGGGAAGAGTAATCTGAAATAAATAACAAGGGTTAAAATGTATACATTCCGAGACCAAAAAGTGAGGGATGAGATTTATCTAGGAATGATGGGAAAGTGAACTAGGTATTACATAACTTGCTAAATTTTGCATGTAATGCAATGAACGATACCACCAATTTTAAATGCTTACTGAGTTATATGTCATGGGTACCACAACCCTAGTTTCTTCTTATACTATCTAAATCCTAGTTTGTTAGAATCGTAGTCATAAACCTAGTTTGTTAGTATTAAAACTCTCACTTTTACTTTTCTATATTGTTTGTGTTCTAAAAATAAAACCAACGACTGAGATAGGATAACTAATAGAGTTGTTTCAACCTATTCCCTGTGAGATCGATCCCGACTCTTTAGTTGGGTAAATATACTGCTAAGGATCGTCCATATTTTTGTAAAAGGAATATGCATGAACACTATTAGGGCTTGTAAAACCTTAACGGCAAGCCTTGATGCTCACAAGTCGCATGAACTATTTATCGTATGAATTGTGTGTCTATTGATATAATATTGACTTGGGTCTTGTCCACCATGTGTGAAGTAGGAGATGTAAATTTTTGGGATCATGGGTTGCTCATGTATATTGATCCGTTCTAATCCAACCTTATCTGACTCATAAATAATAGGATAATTATGGTTTTAAAAGAAAGGGGAAACAATTTAATTATAATCGTTCCACCTTATTCTTAAAAGGAGAGGAAACAATTATATTATAACTATTAAAACCTTTTTTGAAAAGAAAAAAGAACAGTTACATAATAATTGTTCAACCTCTCCAAATAGATAGGGGATATGTTTTGTTTTTTAGGGCACTGGCGGAGAACAAAAGAAAAATCAGAACTAGGAAATTAATCCTTATTTTTGAAATTCAATCAACAAATTAAGAAGATATTTAGTTGTGATAATTGCACTCTAATTTCTTATGAAACGAAGTCAACGTTTGGGACTGTTTTGAATTAATAATCAAGACAATAATATTCTAATACAAATTTAATGTATGCATAACGTTGGTTTTTCTTCATATTTTCTTACAATTTAAATCATTATAACTATTTATTTTCTAAGAGAACTAACAATATAATACTTAAATTTAAGTTAAATCTTAATAACCAAAAATCATTTTCTTGAACATATGACAAGTAAAAAATGATTAAAATCAGCAATTAAATGTAGGCCAGCCACTCGTCCTAGAAAGGAAGAAGGAACAGGGAAACGGTGGATAACTAAGAAGAGAAGGTCGGTCAAATTGTAAGTGGAGTGAGTGTGAGTGGGGTAAGTACTTGTTAAAGTAACAGAGATGAAAAAGTAAAAGGTAAGGGTTGGGTAAGAGGACTATTGCAGTAAAAGTTTATACACCGTACAATCTTCTCATGATCTATCTACCAGGCACTGGTCACTGGGACAGCAGGTATGCTATCAGAACAAAACTCTGATTCTAATAAGCTAAGGGAAGGAGGAAATACAAATAAAAAAGTAATAATTAGCGATTTGTTTAAAGGGAACCTTTAGTTTATGGATTTCCGTATGTGTTGTCAGAGACAATAGCTGCCCTTAAAGCAGAATAGTTGCAGGTGCAGATACAACAGAGCTTGGCCCTCAGTCATAATATTTTTGCTCAGTACACTGTTTCAGAGAGTCCCCAGTGTGTGTGTGAGAGAGAAATGACAATAATATTTTGATCAGAACCATTAGTTTTATCCATGTACAGAAGATTCTGCAACCCAAATGGTCCCTTAAAATAAATAAATACATTGCCTATTACTAGTGTATGTCTCTTCTCCAAAGAAGCTCAACTACCAGTAAGTCTCTATTTTTTGTCAACCCAGAAGAAAAATTCATGATGAGTAGTAGTACAGGAAGAAGTAGGTTCCCTTTCACAGCAAATCAATGGCAAGAACTTGAACATCAAGCTCTTATTTACAAGTATATGGTGGCTGGAATGCCTGTCCCTGTTGATCTTCTCTACACCATCAGAAGGAGCTTGGATTCTTCCCTTTCCTCAAAGCTCATCATGCATCAACCTCACCACCGTACTATTCATCACATTATATGAGTTTTATGTTTGTTTTGAGATTATTTATTTATTTTAATAATTGTTGTGGGTGGGTGCAGTTGGATGGAACTGTTTTCAAATGGGATTTGGGAAGAAAATAGATCCAGAGCCAGGGAGGTGCAGAAGAACAGATGGAAAGAAGTGGAGATGTTCAAAAGAAGCTTACCCAGATTCCAAGTACTGTGAGAGACACATGCACAGAGGCAGAAACCGTTCAAGAAAGCCTGTGGAAATTATGACTACAACTAACACAACAACAACACCTATACCCCCAACAGCAATTCCCATCTCATCAATCAACAAAAACATCAACAATTGTAGCCCCACTTCTTTCTCTTATTTGACTTCCTCTTCTTCTTCATCAACAACTCATGAACCCCACCATCAATATCCTTTTCTTTATAGACCACCTCAAGACCATAACCCAAAGTTCCTTTTCGAATCTCCTGCTTATTCCAGGTTTAATTTGATTACATTTCTATCACCCTCTAGTAAATTACTTGATATTGTTAAGAATTTTCTATTTTGGTCAAACAGAAACGGAATGAAAGACCAAGTGGACGAGCACGTCTTCTTCTCAGAGGCTTCAGGGACAATGAGAAGTACATGCGGTTCAAATTCAGTGGACGGTGATAATTGGCAATTGTCACCACTCACAATGAGTTCTTCTTCACCAATGAAACAGAGGACGAATTATTCACCTTCACAGAGTACAGGGCATTCTTACTTACAACTTCAAAGCCTTGGACAGTATTATTATCATAATGATGTTGACAAAGAAGATCATCAGCCCAAGAAAGTAATGCACCATTTCTTTGATGAATGGCCACCCAAAGACAACAAAAACTCATGGCTAGATTCCGACGATAAATTTTCCAAAACACAACTCTCTATTTCAGTACCAAATCCCTCAAAAGATTTCTTCATCAGTACTAATGGTAAAAGAGTTTACTCTTAATTTCATCATTGACAAAAAATCTCTCTTTTGACCATAATAGTTGCTTTTTGTTTTGCAGAGAAATGAGATTTGGGAATCAGAGAGAGCCAAAAGTGTACTAGTTCAATGGTGGTGGGGCGGTGCTTTTTCATATACATGTGTTCTCAGAAGTGTTCTGTTTTTATTTTTTGTTTTTCTTTTCATATGTGTTTTGTTGTAGTAGTAGTACTTGAATTATAAGTATGTGGTGTGTGGCTAACTGAGCATTCACATGGTATTTGGGTTGTCAGCAGGCAGCATTGTATTCCTTCCCCCTAATATTACTTACTCACTGCTACTATTAGTATTTGTTTTGAATGGTCAGGTTTTTCTGTCATTTTGCCACATGTTGGTATGTTTTTATCAGTCTATATGACGTGTTCAATATCTTCTTCTGGCCTTTTTCTGCTGTTGCTTTCAACGACTAGTTTAAACTTTTGCTTACTAAAATGGTTGCCATTTTGGACTCTTTTGTTATCTTATGCTTTAGAGTATACAGTTTTTCCGCTCTTTTTTAATTAGGAAGCGGAAATTTTATTAGTATATGGTTGGTCTTGCAATTGATTAGATCCTGTTCAAGTTAATGTGCACATGCATATGTTTCTGACTTAACAAGAATCTTAAAGTTTGTAATAACTTTTATATATGACTACTGACATAGAGCCACTAAGCTTTTAAAGATGTTAGGGACATGAGATGCTGACTCCTAAGAAAACATTTCAACTTTAGGGACACTAGAGGGAGGAGTTGGCCCTTGTGTTGTCCAAATCTCTTAAAGGGTTTCATCTTCAAATATTTGTTTGATTTTCCACCCAGAATTTGGAGCCGGCTCATTCAAAAGTAACAGAATTATTTCCTATCTCCATCTCTTCTATTTGAATGCTGACCATGCAAATATTAGCTCAGAATTCCTTTGTTTTTCCCTTATTCACCAAAAGGGTGCATAGGACAACAACTTCATGTGCTCTACAAATTAAGATTGAATAATATTAAGCTACATGGAGTAGTATTAACTTTTATATATTGGTAGGATAATTTTTTTAATACTCTCAAATAATTATTTTCAAAAAATAATCATTCATAAATAGACGGAATTCCTAATTTGAGAAATAAAGCTAGTTGTTTGTTACTTGGACTAGGCCATCAACAACACATCATTACAATATAAAAAGTACATTTCTTAAATAGCTATTCAAGTTTTAAAATTATTTATAAAAAATATTTTTATATTTCAAAGTTAATCAAATCATACCGTCATTATTATTTTTCTACAAAATTATTAAACATTTTAAAAGGCCCCTCCTAATTGCGGAATACTTATTTTAATAATAAATCAGTTACATTCATCAATCTAATTTTACTAGAATTGTATTCTTATTCTTTTCTTAAAAAACACCACATGATATGAAATGTTAATTAATTATTAAAAAGAATTTAAAATTTGTTTACTTTAAAATTCATAATTATTGTATCTTTCTTTTGTTGCGTTATTTTATACCTGATAAAGTAGGAGAAAAAACATTGTACATCATCTAAAATAAAACTTTGACCTTTAATCTTGTAAAATGTGTGTTGTTGAAGGAAAATAAAAAACTCAGCTACTCATTTGTTTTTTGTGGCTTAAGATGTGGAGTGTGTGTGTGTGTATATGTCATTAAAGAATAAAATAGAGAGATTAAATTGAAAATAAAGGTTAAATTAATAAATTGCTATTTTCTACAAATTTTCACGATGCCAATCTTAAGGTTCTTCTTAATTTATTTATTTCTTAGACAATTACTTGCGGACTTTCAGTTTTTATTTTTTAACAAATATTCATATATAATTTACATGTGAACTAAAATTCCCAGAATATAATTATCTATAAAAATTTCTTAACCGAATTTTATTTGATCAGAAAAATTTGCAGAAAATTAGATCAACTACAAAATGTCTTTGTATAATAATCAAATAAATCTATATTTAATTTACGTTTTTTTTCGTAGTTTATAAGATATAGGTTTGATTAAATGAGATTAATGAGTTAAATAGATCTATAATCAAGAAAATGGTTTAATGATATGACATGCCAATTAGAAAAATAATGTTTGAGTTATTTAGTTTTTCAAGAAAAATATTGAGTGATATTATTGTCATGAAGAAAAAATAGAAATAATAAATTTTGTAGACAATTTTCAAAATGTGGATGTATAATAAGAAACGTATTACAAAAAATGGCAAAAGTTTACAGTTTTCAAATATTTCACGAGTTCTTTTACAAAATATATTAGAAATTTTCGCTCAAGGTTTGGAAAAATTCATTCCAGACTTAAAAACAAATTCGCTCATATATGATGAAATTACTATAAATATGTATATCTCGCTTTAGATTTAAAATTTATTCATATTTTTCGTGTATGAAATCGATATGAAATGTATATATTTTACGCAAGATTTAAAATTTTTAAACAATTTCGTATGTATAAGAACTGTGTAAACTTCATACAATATTCATACTAATTTACTAAATTTACCATTATAATACGACGTCAATACATACGTAATACAATCTGACTATATTTTAAATTTTAACAAATTAGACTTTAATTTGAAATCAGCTCAAATTTTATTCAAATAGCATATTTTATTTTTATTTTTTAGGCATCGGACACCAATACCAAATCCAATTTTGTTATGTTTGAAAACAGGAAAAAATATTTTTATATTTAATAATAATATAGCGTCTTATGCAGTTATGAGGTGTGATTTACTCGGAGGGAAATAAGTTTCCTCAGTTTGGATGGTTGTTACGTAAACATATTATTTATAATGTACTAGCTAATTAGCTCATGATTCGCGCATCATAAATAATCTGATTAAGGTTATATATCTTAATATTAAAATTAATAAAATACTCTAAAAGTTATTAAGTTGTTTCTATATAGAAAATTTAGCATTATAAATATATCTCAAAAATTTTTATTAAATTAATATTGCTAAAGTCCAAGTTTTCTTCAATTATATATTCGGATTATAACATTATTTCTCGATATACTTGATTTTTTAATAGTGTTTTGAACTCCTAAACTTGAATGTTAAATTTCTATAATACCCATAACATAAAAATCAATTTAGTATATTTTATTTTATTTTATTATATTATGTTGAAAGAAGAACTTTTTCGAAAGACTGTGACTTTTTCAAGGAGTTGTGACTTTTTTGAAGGATTATGACTTTTCTAAAAGATTGTAACTATTTTGAAGACTTGTAACTTTTTCAAAGAACTGTGACTTTTCTGAAGGATTGTGACTTTTTCGAAAGATTGTGACTTTTTCGAAGGATTGTGACTTTTCTAAAGAGGTTACTATATAATACTCCAAACTTAAAAATCAATTTAGTATATATTTTATATTTTAATTTATATTTATTTAATTATATTATATTATATTAAAAACAGATATTACGTCAAAGCGAATCAAAAACACATTGACGATTCATCTCCAGAATGAAGTAGCATTTATATGGCTAATATAAAGGAAATTTAATACAGGATGCATATGCATGTAAAATTAATTTTATAAACGGAAAAAGATCTAAAATGCCCTCGAAGTATTGGAAATGGTACAAAAATGTCCCTCATTCACCTTTTGGGCCTAAAATGTCTCTCTAATCCACCTTTGGGGCCTAAAATGTCCTTCTACTTAATAAACCTTTTATTAAATAATTTAAATAATTCTTTTATCCATGTGGCAGTCATCTATTGGTTGAAATTTAATTATTTAAAACTATTTATAAATTAACAACTCGCCCCATATTTCGACCCAAACCCGCCCCAAATCTCCCTCCAGTGCTCTATGATCCTCTGTATACATTTTTCTTTTGTACCTGATAATCTCAACCTCTTCGATCCCAAGTATGCTTTAAAGTCTACCAATGTCAGCTTCCCCAATAATGCCCTTAGCTTTCTCAATTCTCCACCACCTTGGAGAAGGCGAAAGACTCTATCAGTTCCTAAATCCTCACCTTCCTCTTGGATATCCTCATCATAATGTTCTTCAGACGCAGACGAAGAAGATGACTCCTCATCTTCGGAATCACCATCGCTCTCACTCTTACTCAAGGTGGAGTCGTCAAAATAATTTGTACTAGCGGCATCAAAATCATCATCCGATTCTGATAATGGTTCTGATTCTTCTAAACTTTCTCCTCTTTCTTCTTCATCTTTATCACCATTTTCATGTTCGGAAGAAGATGTTTTACGTGTTTATGTTGTACGGGAGATGTTTTACGTGTTTATGTTGTACGGGAGATTTGGGGCGGGTTAGGATTTTAGTTGGGTGGCGGGTTTGGGTCGAAATATGGGGTGGGTTGTTAATTTATAAATAGTTTTAAATAATTAAATTTCAATCAATAGATGACTGTCACATGGATAAAAGAATTATTTAATAAAAAGTCTATTAAGTAGAAGAACATTTTAGGCCCCAAAGGTACATGGAAGGGGCATTTTAGGCCCAAAAGGTGGATGAGAGACATTTTTGACCCATTTCCAATACTTCAAGGGCATTTTACGCGTTTTCCCATTTTATAAATAAGTTGAATCACAAATGCTAATCATTTCATTTATAATTGCCTTATTTGTGGACATGTTAAACATAAAAATTATTTTATGTATATGTCACATACAAAATCACTAATTTCACTACATATATTAATAATTGTATAATTTTTATATTAGTACCATAAAATTTATTTTCAAAATAGGCCTTGACATTTTTCATTTTGCTCTTTTGCCTATAATTTTGTGTTTGTGCCTTTTGCTTTCAGTAACACTTAGTAAAGGGAACTTCTAAAATTATATCACAACAAAATACATATGTTTTTGATCATTCATGACTCACAAAAGTTTTATTCAAAATAACCAAAAAGAATAGTAATAAAACATATGAAAGAACACAATATAAGAATTTTTTTTTCTTCATCATTAATCGTACAATGAAAAATATAAAAGTCCACACTTTAATCACAATAGTTATTGATGATGAACAAAAAATTAAGAAAAGGACTTCTATAATATAGTCTTGAATAGTTGTACTATAGTTGGAGCAGTCTATTTGGGAATAAAATGATATAATAGAAGAGGCATAGAATCTCATTGATTAGTACCTATTATCTTTGTTAATTCACATCCAAACTTTCTGGTTTATTAAAAGTTCAAAATATTTTTAAAATTGTGACAAAAAAATGCTATAAAAATCATGACTTGGTAGTGTATGTCATAAGCTACTGCAACTGCTGAAATAGCAATGCTTTTATATTAGTAGTAAATAGCTTCATTGAATTATTTTGGCTGAAAGAACTCTTTCAGCAAAACATCAAACATGCACGTAAAAGCACCATAAGGATCTTTGCAAGCTATTATATAGGAGTGCGGATTTTACCCTGTACATTAAGTGTGTAAAACCAATCTATGTGGTATTTGAGGCAACAAATATTATTACATCAAGTGTAGTTTAATTTCCTTTTAATAAAAAACTGTATATGGAGTAACTAAATTTATATGGACTGACACAACATAGTAAGAATAGTGCTACTCGACACCCTCTTGATTTGAATTCATATATTTGCTTAATTTTCACATATTTACTGACGCGTGACTTCATTACTATGTAATTGCACAAAAAATATATACATGGTTCTGCTGCATGGATGAGGTGTATTCTCAAAGTAGTAAATTGCAAGAGAGTGCGATTTTGTGTCATGCACAAGTTGACATGTAGATAAAGTAGCATAGAAGATAATGATTGTAGGTAACTTGTTTGAACTATGGATGCGGAGAATGGTTAAAAATTGTAGCAATCAAGATGTGTCGAATTTTGGAGTAGACAAAGGGATATTTGCAGGAAAAAAAAGAAGTTGGCAAGTAATAAGGATGAATAGTATGCTGGCAAAACAACACACAAATAGATCTGACGCGAGTATCACTACAAGAAAAATGATCAATAACAAAGGAAAAATTGGTCCTTAAAAGTGAGATTCCGGTCCTTAAAAGTCAATAGCGACCAGAAAATTTGGTCGCCATCTGGTCCTTAAAGGCTCCTTCGCTAATGGTTATTAGGGACGAGATGAAGTAGCTGGTCGTAAATAGTTTTTGCGACCAAAATAAAACTGGTCCTAAAAATGTATTTGGGGACCATATTTCTGGTGGCTAACAATAGAT
>JBCEWC010012968.1:0-15446 GCA_038996855.1 Solanum aculeatissimum | reverse complement strand
TTTATATCTTTGATTTTTACTAATTACAAATATTTAATTTTCTTCGAATTACTATTTGGTTTTTTGAACCCGCAACCGGTCCCGCCCCGCATTTGTTTTAAAAATAGTTATTATAACCCGCCCCGCCCCACATAACATTAAACCCGCATCCACCCCGCATAACTCTAAACCCGCCCCGCATCTGCACCGCACTCCATCCCTATTTGCAACCAATAATTTGTTCGTTACCACTCCTGAACATGTTCATATTAGTTTATGATTTTTTTAAGGCTCAAAGTCCAAGAATTTGATTGTCTGTATCTCAGCTTCTCTATCCAATAATTTGACTTGTATTTTTAGCTGTTCTGTTCATTATGTTAATCTGTCTCTGGACAATAAGGGGAAATTGATAATAATACTTGATTAATATATATAGTCTTCTTTAACACTTTATCTAGGTTTGATTAAAGAATTCTAATGTTGTGGACCATTCTAATAATTAAGTCAAACATGTAGACATACTTGTAATGTTCAGTGCATTTTCAGCAAAGTTATCCATTCTGAGTTCATATTGAGGTATAACCAAGAAATGGGAAAAGACATGGTGCGTTTGTCCAAGAGGGTGACTCTGGTTTTCAAAATAGCAGTATTAAACTAAGATGGAATTAACAGTCAGTGTTGACTTTCATTTGGCCTGTTCCTACACTTCCTATTTTTATATGTTGCGGAATTTTCATGGAAAATGCAAATGTATTCAGGAATGACAATCAGTCCATTATGTTTCAAAGGTGAAAAATACTAATGTATTCAACTTTAATATCATCATTGTTTGTCCCTTTCGTCCATTCCTCTTGATTGACCCTAAAGATAACAACTGCTTGAATTCTTTATGTAATTGTAAATTTTAAATCATTTAGCGGTAATGGGGGTTTATACCTTAGTGTTTTCTGGAACACACCTACTCTATTCTAACATATACATAACCATGAAGAGAAAAATCAATTTCTTTTTCCCTATTGTAGTTTCAATATGGCATCATTTTCTGATATTATCAGCTACTGCACAAGTAAATCTCAAAACTGATGAAGCTGCTCTACTTGCTTTGAAATCCTATGTTACTTCTGATACTTACAATATCTTGACAAGCAACTGGACTTCAAATATTTCAGTTTGCAATTGGATTGGAGTCACCTGCGGCTCTCGCCATCAAAGAGTCATAGCCTTGGATATTTCCGATATGGGATTAGTAGGCACCATCCCTCCTCGCTTGGGAAATCTGTCCTTTCTGGTTTCCCTTGATATCAGTAGCAACGGTTTCCATGGAATTCTTCCACGAGAGTTGGCTAAGTTACACAGAATGGAGTTTATAAATGTCACTGCCAATAAGTTCATTGGAGATATTCCCGCATGGTTCTCTCTTTTGCCAGAACTCCAGCACTTGCACCTAGCTTTTAACAGTTTCATGGGTATAATTCCACCAGCCATTTGTAATGCTTCCAAACTTGAGAGTTTGGTTTTGGGATTTAATCAATTACAAGGGGAAATTCCAAATGAAATTGGTAATCTTCAGAACTTGACTTGGTTGAGCTTGGGATCAAATCAGCTAACAGGCTCTGTACCACTTAGTCTGTTCAACATTTCATCGTTACAACGTTTGATTCTGACAAACAATAGTTTGTCTTGAAATCTTCCTGTCAATATATGCTCGAATCTCTCAGAACTTACGGTGCTTGCACTGTCTGACAATGAATTTGACGGTCAAATTCCTTTGGGGATTGACAAATGCTCAAAACTTCAAATTTTGTCATTGTCATTCAACAAGTTCAGTGGATTGATACCTAAACAGATTGGGAACTTGAACATGCTGTCTATTTTATATCTTGGTCGCAATAACTTAAAAGGTGAGTTATACATATTTGTTTCTTTTTGTTCCTTTTTTGTGCATACGTGAAAACTATTTCTCAAATCATGTATGTGCTCCTTAATTCAAAACTATTTCTCAAATCATGTATGTGCTCCTTAATTCTTTACTGAACAGTGGACTTCATTATTATGATTTAATTTACAGGTGAAATTCCAGAAGAGATTGGACATCTCCGTAATCTAGAGATATTTGATGCACAGAACTGTAGCCTAAGTGGTCCTTTACCATCTTCTATGAATAACTTAACTTCACTTCAATTGCTCAACCTTTATGGAAATAAGCTGTCTGGCACATTGCCCCGAGATATATGTTTGAACATGCCGGATCTCAGCGCATTCGATCTTGGGAATAATCTATTCAGTGGAAACATCCCAAAAGAATTTGGAAACTGCAGTTCACTTTCTGACCTCTTCCTAAGAGAAAACAACTTAATAGGTACATTTTGTCATTTTCTTTTTCCACGATTTGGTGTATGTTCCTATGCTTTTCATATCGTAATGAGTCACTCAAATGTCATCAGGTCAGTTACCAAGAGAGATTGGTAATCTTTTCAATTTGGGAAGATTAGATACACATTACAATTTCTTAACAGGTTCTATTCCATCTACAATATTCAACATGTCAAACATAAGGGGAATTTCATTTTGGGGAACTTCTTTACTGGAAGTCTACCACCAGATATAGGACTTGGCCTCCCTAATCTTGAAGAACTTTATCTTGGTTACAATAACCTTACTGGATTCATCCCTGATTCTCTCTCAAATGCTTCCAGTATTTTCCGGCTTGGAATTGGTTACAATGACTTTTCTGGTCCTTTTCCAAGATCATTTGGTAATTTAAGACGTTTAGAGTACCTAAACGTGAACGACAATCATTTTACAAGAGAGCCTTCATCTCCAGAATTGACTTTCTTCAATTCCTTGACAAATTGCAGGCATTTAAGACAACTGTGGATAGGTTATAATCCACTCAATGGAAATCTTCCGGCTTCTGTTGGAAATCTCTCAAGTTCTCTTGACTACGTTTATGCTGCTTATAGTGAAATTAGAGGCAACATTCCCAGTGAAATTGGAAATTTAAGTGGTTTGTCTTTCTTGTTTCTTCAAGGCAATAACTTGAGTGGATTCATTCCAAGAACAATAGGGAATTTAGAGAATCTTCAAGCATTGAATTTATATGACAACAAAATGATAAGTGGACCAATCCCTGAGGAAATCTGCAATTTGAAGAAATTAGGATTCTTGAGCTTGGGAAATAATGAGCTTTGCTGTTCTATACCAGCATGTTTAGGAAACATTACATCTCTTAGATACATTTACCTAGATTCCAACAGATTGACTTTTAGCATCCCTGCAAGCCTGTGGAACCTCAATGATCTCTTACATCTTGATGTATCCTCAAATTTCTTGACAAGCTCTCTACCACCAGAAATTGGAAATCTGAAAGTTGCAACATTGCTGAATATATCGAAGAATCAATTCTCGGGAAGTATACCGAGCACAATTGGAGTCATGCAAAATATGGTTGAACTTTCTTTTGAAGAAAATAGACTAGAAGGTCCTATTCCAGAGACAATGGGGAACATGGTTGCCTTGGAATCGTTGGACTTGTCTCATAACAAGCTATCTGGTGGCATTCCCAAATCATTGGTAGCGCTTTCACATCTCAACTATCTCAACGTATCTTACAACAGATTGAGTGGTGAAATTCCAACTGGAGGTCCTTTCGGGAACTTCTCTTATGATTCATTCCTTTCAAATGAAGCATTATGTGGTGCTGCTAGGTTGCAGATACCAGCATGTAGGTCTAATTCTCCCAATAGGAAAAGAAAAAAGAAGGTGCTCCTTATTGTTTTGATCTTATTGGTGGCTGCTTCAATCATAATGTTCTCAGTCATCCTCATCGTCTTTTTGGTGATTAGAAGTCGAAATAGGAAGACAACCATTGCTTCTCATCAGGCGGATGCGTCTCCAGCCACAGTACACGGAAGAGTTTCATACCATGACCTTCAACAAGCAACCGAAAGATTCAGTGCAAGCAACTTGCTAGGCTCTGGAAGTTATGGCTCTGTTTACAAAGCAACATTTGGGAGTACTATAGTGGCTGTTAAGGTGTTCAACTTGCAAACAGAAGGTGCATTCAAGAGTTTTGACACAGAATGTGAAGTCTTACGCAACCTTCGTCACAGAAATCTGACCAAAGTCATCAATAGTTGTTCCAGAGTTGATTTCAAAGCCTTAGTATTAGAGTACATGCAAAATGGAAGCCTAGATGATTGGCTTCATTCCGAAAATTGTTCCTTAGATATCATGCAGAGAGTAGACATAATGATTGATGTGGGATCAGCATTAGACTATCTCCATCAAGGCTATTTTGTCCCTGTCGTTCACTGTGATTTAAAGCCTAGCAATGTCTTGCTCGACGAAGATATGGTTGCCCATGTGAGTGACTTTGGCCTAGCAAAGTTATTGGGGGTAGGAGAAAGTATTGCACAAACCAAAACACTTGCAACAGTTGGATACATTGCACCAGGTAACAATCATGTTAACATGATTCATTTCCCCTTCAAATTTCAACCATTTGAAAGATACCATATTCTCTTGATTTCTTGTTTTATTTCAATGTAGAGTTTGGATTGGAAGGATTGGTCTCCACAAGGTGCGACATTTACAGCTTTGGTATCATGTTGATGGAAACCTTTACAAGAAAGAAGCCAACAGATGAAATGTTTGCTGAAAATTTAAGCCTGAGGGAGTGGATAAGACAATCATGGCCATGTGCAATGGACAAAATCATAGACCCTGAGCTGATGATACCAGAGGAAAAGAACAAAACAGGAAAGGTGCAGTGCTTATCATCGATCGTGGAATTATCTCTGAGGTGCACTACAGACTTGCCAGAGGAAAGAACGAATATCAAACATGTTCTTGCTCAACTGAAGAACATCAGAACTATGTTGGAAAATGTAATAGTGCACTAAAGGATTGAGAAAGATGGTTGTATATTTTTATATCATTATCCAGTTGTTGAATTGAACATCTCATGAACATATGAAGTTTGTAAGGCCTCAATATCTTACTTTAGAAAGTTCATGTCTTGTTGAACCATTCAATTGAGTTGGAAAAAAAGAGAGAGAGAAAAACAACAAAGTAGTGTGCAGCCAACTTACATGCATCTCAACTATCTCTCGTTCTACCTCTCACCAACACAAGCAAAGAGTACTAACTTCGTCCTATCATACTTAGCATAATGGAAGTAATCACCTAGTAAACGTTGATTATCTCCCATGATTTTTATTCTGCTTCATTGGTCACCGGGTTACGTCCTTGAGTAAAAACAAACGGAAAAAGAAAAATCAAAAGCTGTGAGGATGAGTTTTAGGTATTCTCCAATGAATTATTCAGCTGAGTATCATAGGAAAAAAAGTTAGGAAAACTCTAGCATAATACCGTTCTTTTATGATGTTTATATTGAGTATAAAAAAATAAAAGTGTCGTCTCTCTAGCACTTAAACTTTTAGATGAAATGGTCGCACACATTTTGTGCCCACTGATATTGGAAAATATAGTAGCACTAAACTTTATCTTTCTATTTTGTATAAATATAAAAGATGTCAAAAATTAAAAAGTAGGTAGAGGTAAATTTAAATAAAAATATATATAAATCTAGAGTATAAAATAGTGGGTTGGGGCAACCCAACCGTTTGGTGTCCAAAGTTGGTTAAAGAGGCCCCACCAATGACCCTCTCATATTAACCAAAAAAAATTCTTATAGGAATGAAAGAATTGATGTACCCTATAATTATCCCTGATATCACGTAAAGGGTTTTTCTTACCCAATTAACTCTTCCAAAATCCCAACACAAAATAAAGACCAGACTTTCTCACAGTTTGGTGAGAAGTAGTTGTTGCAGATGGCAATTCTTTTTCTGTATGTAGCCTGTTCAACTTTTTTTTAATGCCTTAAATTTTACTCATATGTTATTTTTTCATGACTCAATGTTGGTTTGGTTTGTGTGAGTCGTCACCAATTTCTTTTACTTTACTTCCAATTTATGCATAGACGTTTCAGTTTTATCTGATTTTCTTATAACTTTCTCAACAAACTTCAATAGATGAACAATTCTTGAAATGGGGTCTTCACAAAAAAAAAACTGGTAATATAGTTGGAAACATTGTGAAGAGAAAAAAAGGGAGATAGTGTAATTGGTCATTGTTTCTGTTAAGTTGGAACTCCGATTTTCTGAGCTAATTAGCTGTGAGAAAATGGGAAATCAAGGGTCTCCTAGAGGCCGTCGAGCAGAGTACCATGATTTAGATATATCATTTGGGGCTAAAGAATGTGAAGTTAGAAGTTCAGATATGCAACACGGTGGTGATCCACCCATAGGAAGAAGGTTATCAGGGGGAGATTACAGTTGGGACAAAGTTGTTTTGGCCAAAGGGATGAAAAATGACTTTGGAAAATTTGCTCCTTGTAAAGGTGTGTATGTTACGAAAAGGCAAATGTGGTGGCTGCATAGACATATTAGGTCTATTGTTTTCACATTATTGTTAATGGGCTTCCTTTACCTTTTGGATTCTCTTCTGTACTCGATTTTTGACCCCGTGAAGCTTCAGAATAATTTTTCTCTACAAGGTTCTAGTAGTAAGACTGAGGTATGACATTGTGATTCCCCGCAATCTCTTAGCACTCAGTTTATGCATGAAGAGCTTAGTATACTGAACTGAACCAGTAGACATGCTTCTCGGAATACTATGAGCTTTAATTTGCTATCTAATTTTGTACCTGAAGGTGGAAATGGTACCGAGGACAGCAAAAGAAGACCCTGTGAAGCTGTATGAAAGGCTACTAAATCTGGCTGCTTCTTCTCTTGCAGAGGTTATTTGTGATACTCAACCTGATACACTTCATTTGGAAATTGCATTTAAAACGATAGTAACTGACGATCTTAACATCTAGATTTTATTTGAATTTTCGTAAATTGCTGTAGAGGGAGTTTAAGCAAGAGTCATCAAAGTTATGGGAGGAACCATATCCTCAGGCATCATCTTGGAAACCTTGCGCAGATAAAACTAGTCCACATGGTAATAGGATTTTTTCCTCTGATGTGTAGTTTGCTCATGCATGAATTATGTTGTTTACTATGTGCATATTTAATATGTTCAATTTCTCATCATATTTGAAAGTGTGATTCTCCCTTTGAATGTTGAACTGTGATATAATTGTTGAAAGTTGTCAGGGCAGGGAAACCTAGAAATGTCACCGGCTATATATTGATCAGCGCAAATGGAGGACTAAATCAACAAAGAGTTGCTGTAAGTGTATAAACTTGTTTTTCCTTTTTACTCTTAGATGAGTTCTACAGTTGAGTCTACCTGACAAGGACTAGTATGTTTGCTTATTTTTGAAGAGATCATGACAATGAAATTTTGTAATTGTGCCTGTAGGTCTGCAATGCTGTCGCTGTAGCATCTCTCCTAAATGCCACTTTGATCATTCCCAAGTTTCTTTACAGCAATGTATGGAAGGATCCTAGGTACAATATCTTTGTCTGATTCTACGTGTCCCCCTAGTTATTCAGATACCCAAGAAAATAGGAATAATGTTTTAACTCCAAGAAGGATAAAGTTGGGGGCAACTATTAAATAGTTGTTGAATGTGCATCTCAAAGAGTTCTCAGGAAAAAGTTGCTTTAGTTTCAGCAATTACAGATTTCAATTATAAGCTCTACAAAATGTTTTGCTTCATGAATTACATATAATGCATTGATCTGAAGAAAATTGCACCATGCTTTAACTCTTTTACCTTTGGGATCAATTGAGCTTCATCTTTTCTACAGAAGATCCGTTTCTTGTTTTTCCATAAATCTTTGGTTTGATAGACACAGACTTATCTTTTTCAATTGCATATTTTCTTCTTCTTTGCTTTGTTTATTTGCTATTACCAAAATAATCAGTAGCCAACATTCCCTCCACAACTTAGCTTAATAGCAAGCTTTCACGCATTTTCTTTGTGAGTACAGCCAATTTGGGGATATATATCAAGAGGACTATTTCATGGATATGTTGAAGGATGAAGTTAATATTATAAAGGAGCTCCCTTCTAATCTGAAACTACTAGATGTGGAAGCAGCTGGAAGTCTTGTATGTTTTTCCTCTAACTTGTTTTATTCTTTAGTTAAAAAAGTTGGGACATGAAACTGTTTTGACTTGGGGTCTAACATATCATACCTTTCACCTTGCTTAGATAACTGATGCGGATCTTTCAAAGGAAGCTACACCTGATGAATACATCAAGAAAATACTACCTCTCCTCCTACGCAATCGAGTTGTTCACTTTCTAGGATATGGAAATAGGCTCGGCTTTGACCCGTTGCCTTATGAACTTCAGGTGAAGAGCATTCTTTAAAATTGTTCAATAGGCTATAGGGTACATGCAAGTTTGGAATGACCTCTGCAAGTTAATGTCTAGTTTGTGCTTGAAATGCTTCAGACATTGTAAAATTATCAACGATGGGATGTTAGTTTTTTATTCTTGTTTATAGTAAAAATTTGTATTTTGTTGCAGAGATTGAGGTGCAAGTGCAACTTCCATGCCTTGAAATTTGTGCCAAAGATCCAACAAATAGGTTCTTTACTGATTAGGCGGATTCGGAGGTATGATTTTGCTAGGAGCACATTGGATAAGCAACTTCTTGGAAACTTAATCCCTCATGTTAACATGAGACACCATCATTCAGCAGACGGCCCTTCCAATTACCTTGCTTTGCATTTAAGGTTCGAGATTGATATGGTGGCCTACTCTATGTGTGAATTTGGTGGTGGAGAAACTGAGAGAAGGGAACTGCAAAATTATCGAGAAGTCCATTTTCCTTTACTTCTTGAGCGTCTGAAGAAATCAAAGTAAAGTTTATGTTGTATATCAGTTCCACCATTTGGTTCAACATAGCCTGTGTGATAGTTCAATTGACCATATTTTGGTGATGTCTGCAGGCCTCTTTCTCCCAAGGAGCTAAGAAGGACGGGCAAATGTCCATTGACACCAGAAGAAACAGCACTAGTTCTCGCTGGCCTCGGTTTCAAACGTGGAACATACATCTATCTTGCTGGTTCTGACATCTATGGAGGTCAATCAAGGATGCAAGCTTTAACAGCCCTCTATCCCAACCTAGTGACCAAGGAAGATCTTCTCACACCAAGTGAACTAGCACCATTTAGAAACTTTTCTTCTCAAGTAAGTTGCTTCTTATTTTAAGTGATGGGGATACGCAAACACGCACCCCTTACTTAAGAAAGTTATCACTTTTAATGCAGCTTGCGGCACTAGACTTCATCGCATGTGCAACATCCAATGTATTTGCCATAACAGACTCAGGAAGTCAGCTATCATCCCTCGTGTCTGGATTCAGAACATATTATGGTGGTGGTCATGCTCCTACATTGAGGCCTAGCAAGAAGAGGCTTGCTGCAATTTTGTCAAGAAATAAGATCATAGGATGGGACAGTTTCGAGGGGAAGATAAGAAAGATGATTGATGAAGGTCAGAGAGTGCAGGTAAGAGGTTTGGGTCGCAGCATTTATCGACACCCCAGATGCAAAGAGTGCATGTGCAGGAGGCATTAGGAAGGGTGGTCACAGTTTCCCCTCAACAACTCGAATTCATTCTCCAACCTCGAATTGTTGTGTAAAAGAGTAAATACAATTTTTTTCCACTTTTATATCAAATCCCAGGGGAAAAAGTGCAGGAGGATAAGGAAATTAGCCCCATGCATATAGTGACACTATTTTTTGGTGAATAAAAAGCACTCTTACTTTTTCTGTCATCGTGAAAATTAGGAAGGTGTACAGTAATCAGCGAAGAGCAGAGTGAGCGTTGAATGAAACAAACTTTCTTTCAAGAAAATCTTCTCATTATGCCAAAATACACCTTGACATTTTTGACTACAAATAAATGAATAAATATTAATGTCTACTTCCTAGGATTTCATTATAACTACTTGCTTTTCTTCGACATAGAGTTCTTCATTTCCTTTGATTTAAATACATCACTAGGAGTCAAAACCCTGAGTTCAAATTCCTCATATTTCACTTTCACCTCCTTCCTTTTGGGGTCCAAATATATTTGCTGATACGATCATGAAGGAGGAAAGAAGCGGTTCAGATTGAAAGGCAGGGTGTAAAACTCTTCATTTCTACTATCACCCTTAAATGTCCTGAACTTCACCCACCATGGCATTCCCCTGTCTTTGGCACTGTCCTTGTAGTCCAGTGTGTTGTCGAGAAACACAGCAACCATCATAGCCACAGTTGGGGACGACAGAAAGATAGTGTTGAGAAAATCATTGAACTGCATAGTTCCAAGAGAACCAGATATCAGTTACTAATGACTTTATTTAAAATTTGACGTTTAGAAACTTAATCATAATATATTTGACTTACCCATCCAGCCTTAGTGTGAGAAGGACCATGCAAAGCAGCAGTGGTGTATTCCCTGAAGTACTCAGGAATAGACAACCCAAGGAAGAGAGAAACGCCAGCTATGAAAAGGTTTCTCATTGAGTTCATGTTTGTGAATTGCAGAAATGACAACCCCACGGAAGCTGGAAATAAAAGAGATGTTTGTCAGATGGGGAAAATAGACAGAGAGATATGCAGAACGATGCAGGAAGGAGTGGAAGTCAGGAGTTTTACTAAGGATTCTTACCAACAAGACCAAACAAGACACAGTATACAGCAGCGAATATTGGGAAAGGAATTGATGCAAATAATGCTCCAAATTTGCCTACAAATGTCAAAATAATGGAATATGAGGAACCAAGTTGAGACTAGTTGGAAGATTCTTTCAGGTGTGGTGGAACCCACAGAGGATCACCAACCTAATATTGAGAAGAAGATCATAAAGCCTGCAGAAATCTGGATAACTCTGCGGCTACCCACACGAGTGCTTCCAAGAAGTCCCACATTCTCACTGTTAATCATGAAAGATATGTTAAACTGCGAGACAAATCACATTGCATAAAAGTAATATAGGACTAGAGATACTAACATAGAAACTGTAGATCCAGTAACAGTCCCAAAAAGTCCACTAAACAGGATGCCAATACCCTGCAAAAACAAAAAAAATAGTTCCAAAATCCGTCTGTAGATCTCCCCAAATTTCATGTAATATGAGGCTCTTCTGTGATTTCTTTTTTCCAGAAGAAATACCATCAAAACGTTGAAACTGACATTATGCTTACATTCTTGTTTAGGTCCTCACATAAACACACTACCGACCTAAGAGGCTCCTTTTTGCACTTAAAATTGCATAACGAAGGCCTCTATGGTCCAGGTATACAAAGGCTCATTTGCTTGAAAAAGGACACCAGGTGGAATTCAACCACAAATGATGAATGTATGTATTATATATTTTTAAGTTTAGAAGTTCTAGGCTGTTAGCATCATATACTTATTGATATGTAACATAAACATATACAAATTTCTGAAGATAGCATGTTTGTTACATATTACTGCACAAACCTGCCAGCCAATGCCACGACTCAGAACATGCGCAGGGGGTGGCGTGGCACTTGCTAAACGAGATGCTGCTTTATACGCTCCAGTTGACTGAAGACAAAAGAGTAAGGACTTATCTCTGTACAAAATGGGAAAAAATATGATGAAGGTATCAATTTTATTCAGGTCTAACCTCGATCAAGGAGACAAGTACAGCAGCCATCATTCCAAAAGCATGACCAGCATCAAAAGTAGGAGCACCCCACTGAAGTGGATATGGGATTTTTATCCTGAATACCAAAGTAGAGAAGAGATTATAATTCCTTTAATCCTAAAAGCGTATGAGGAAGATCAAGACTAAAATGTGTCATTAATCACACCCTTTTAAATACTATAGAATGTCTTAAGGCATTGAAATCTGTATGTTAGATATAGATATACATTCAACATTCATCTGAAAAGTAATAGATGAAATTGGATATCAACCATGGTGCAGTGGAAATGAGGTTTGCTTTATCGGTGCGACAGTGTTGTTGGGTAGCCTCTGGGCGATGTCTGTAAGCACCACTGGCGGTCAGGAGGTGCGCATAAGCCCAAATAACTGTAATTGTGATTATTAGAGCAAATCGTTCCATCACCGGCCACTGCCTAAACTGGAAGTTTTTCAAATACTGTGCAAAAAATAAATAATTCATCAGGCAATCATTTTGAAGTTCCCTTGCATTTAACACTTGCGCAAAAGATAACAGAAAAGTTTGGGATTAGCAATCTCTTCATAATTCTCGTTGTTGTAAAAGAAGACTGACTGGCCAAAAATAGGAATTTAATTCACATAAGCAAGAAACAAACAATTAGATTTTGGACCAGAAAATACCAACTAAAAGCTCTAAAAAAGTAACATACCTGAGAGAAGATCACAAATAAAATGAACATTGGTACACCAATTTCCACACACTGTCCAGCCTGTTATAAAATTGCACAAGCACAAAGTCGTAATCAGTGTAAGCTGACCAAGCATACAGCATTATGCATGATATAATGGATACAAAAATTAGCTTTGTTTTCGGTAGATGATCCTCAACCTACCACTGGGAAACCCCTGTCAAAAAGACCAAATCCTGCCAGAGCAATTACCGGAACCATTCCCACTGGGCTGAAGAATCTGTAAGTATCAGCAAGTCAGTAAGTAGAAGCCATAAAAACATGAGAAACAGTGCATTTTGAGTGAACAAATAGTTCATCTTTGGGTATAATTTGCACCTGGAACAAATAGCCCAGAGTTGACTATAGCCCAAAATGATCTGAACACTTGATGCAACTATCAATGCTCCTTGAATGGCTCTCATCGTACTTAGGAATCTCTAAGTGAGGAGAAAAAACAAAATTAAGAAATACTGCAAAGTTTCCCTAGAAGAACATTTGTAAGTTGAGAAATGGTTATTATATTTGCACTCCTTGACAAAGTCATTCATAAAACACTTGATCCTTGCCTCCTTGGAGGTCAAGGATTTTAGCAGGCTATCCAAGAAAGTATCAATCACAGTGTAGTGCATATACCTTGCTCTATTAGCAAAACACCACGCTCACGTATCCACATTGAAGGGTATTTGCAAGATGATTTTGCTTGAAATGGATGCATATTGAGTTAATCATACACAGACTACCTCATTATTATCAGCAGCACGACACAGTTGTGATAATTTTGATCGATAAACTACATACATCGTACTGAACAGTTAATCAACAAAATTCACCTACTATTCTCAGTGTTACTTACTTCATGAGGATCAGTAATCCTTGTCAATGACGAATCATGGATTATGGAAATTATCGGGACCGCAAAAGCCCATGACCCTCCAATTACAGTAGGTAAACGAGTTCCAAATAAAGTCTGCAGGAGTGTATTAATTCCTTCAACAAAAAGCAGGGTCTGCACCACCCTCACTTTGTCACCCTGCATTTAAGAATCAAAAATGCCACCAAACAAGAACACATCAAAATCAGAAATCATAAAAGTTAACATGATCAATCTCCAGCTTCTTCAACAAAAAATCAATAGTTTCTTAATTCATACTAGTACTCACCCTATTTAAATTTGTTTTGTCTTACTTTTCTTTTTACTTTTTTTTGGCAACTTTTTAATTCTAACTTTCCACTTGACTTGTCTATAACACCACAAGATTCAGGAAAATTCTTTACTTTCTTAAACTCCATGTTAAGTCAAAACGAGACAAACAGATTGAAACCCAGGGAGTATTTTTTTTCTCTAAGTTTATTGAAATTTAAGTCTAAGATGAAAAAGGTTCAGATGATTCTTTTGATTGTAAAAATAATCCTTTTTTAATTCATGAAAGACTTGTTAAATGATTTTCAAATTCCAATCAATGAAAAAACAAATGAACTTAGACAAGAAAAAAAACATGAAAACTTGAGCAAAATTAGCTTACATCATCTCCACCCATCAAAGGAACAAGAAATGAAGGAATCATAACAGCAGTCCCCAATGCCAAGATGTAATGCTGAAAGCCCAAAGCAATAGCTTCCCCTGTTTCACACATCCAAATTCAATTCTCAGATTCATCTCATGCAAAAAAACACAAAGAAATCAAACAGGAATGATAAAAACCAGCTCATTCATTAAAAAAGATTCAATCTTTTTCATACCCCAAGAAGGATTAGAGTCTATACAATACTCCAAACCCTGAAGCTGGTCCATTGGAGGGTGACTAATTTCTTCAGGCTTAGGAGGAGCTGCCATTGCCTTAAAAAAACAATCTTTTTCCACTAAAAACTCAAATGGGGATCAGAAAAATGAATCAAGAAAGATGTATACTAGTCCAATCCAAGTGGGGTTTTAGTGAATCAATGAGATAACAAAATAAAGCTGTAAACAAGCAAAGACAGTGAAATTAAAAAAAAAAAAAAGGTGATTGGAGAGAGAGAAAGATAGAAAGGGAAGTCAAGATGATGTGATGTATCTGTTTATATATAAAGAGAGAGGAGGAAAAAAAGATTCAGCAGCACCTGCAATCCACTCTTTGAAAGTGATTTTTTACTTAGATTTAAGGTTTATACAAGTGCTGTTTGTGCTTAATTGTGTGTGAAAGTGTCCGTTAAACTTTTTTTTTAAGCATAATTCCGGAAATGCCCCTTAAGGAACTTCAAAGACACCTCATGTTACCGTTAGTTTCTGGTCTTTGCTGAACTGTACCTTTTTTTTATTCTGAACCCTCTTGAGTTTTCATCTTTTAACCAAAACCCCTTGTGACTTTTTGTACTTTTCTTAAAGAAACTAAGGATGTTTGGGAACTAGTAAAAAGGTAACCACAAATATGATGTTTAGTTAGCAATTTAAAGATTCACATAATTAATATATAAAAGAATTGATATATTATTTTATATGAGATAGAAGATGAAGTAGCTATATCCGCATATATAACTAATAATGCCATGACTAATATGTGCATAATTTATTGAATGTGTATAATATTTTCCAAATAATGTATGTGACATTTAGCGTATTGTGATAGTAATTTAGTTAATACATTTTACTAAATTATGGTTACCGTGTATATAGATATCGTCCGATAATTATTGTATAAATGATACGATTGTATAAATATTTTTTTACGCTATTTAGTATAAAACTTAAATTCTTCGTCTCAGTTTATATGGTAGCGTTTGACTTGGCACGATGTTTAAGAAAAAATGGAAGACTTTTGAAACTTTAACTTAAATTATTTTTAATTCAAGTAAGGTGATATTCTTTTTTAGACGGACTAAAAAGGAAAGAGTATCATGTAAAAATGAAACGAAAGGAGTATATGTTACTAGAAAAATGAATTTTGATTTGATAATTGATACAATATATGGACCAAATATTTGATTTTCCACTCATATTAGCAAAGTATGAGGATGTTGTTGGGAAAAAACGATAATTTTTCTCTTTCCCCAGGTTTAGTTTCAAGTAAGAAAAATAACAGAGAAATTTAAAAAGAATAACGACACAAAGATTTAACGTGGAAAACTCCCAAATTGGAGAAAAA
>JBCEWC010012966.1:0-15451 GCA_038996855.1 Solanum aculeatissimum | reverse complement strand
GAGACCACAAATACCCCTCAAGGGTTAACAACACACATGTGGCAAACCATGTGGCACTAATTCCGCCACCTAAGCTGTCAACTAGGATATCATATAAGATTAGGCTTTTTTTTAAAGAAATAAATAAAAAATAATTAAAAAAATATTTATTAAATTTTAAATTAGTAGAAAATATATTCCATGATACTAAAATTTAATAAATATTTTTTTAATAAATTAGTTCAGGGTCAAAATTTTAGCAGTCGTTTTTTTAACATCATACATTTGTGATTTCGTCATGAAAAAGTTTTGATTGTTGCAACTTTATTTATATCTTTATATTAATTTAATTCTTTAATAGTGGAGTATAGTATAATAAAAAAAGAACGACTGCTAAAATTTTGCAAAGCCAAAATAATAAAGTTTATTGACTTGAATAACATCAATAATTCGTATTATATTCAATCCGGAACGAATAAACGTATTCCAACGAAAACACAATTTTTTCTAACTAGATTTTCATATAATAATGCAGAAAATGTTGCACTTTTTTTTCGATTTGGCATAAATATTCAGACAACTATGGTATTTTTTTTGATAGAAAAAGTCATATTAGATAACGAAATCTGATTACATTCAACTTTCATAAATTAAGGAACCGTTTCCTTAATAATCAGCGAAATTGTAGCAAATCAACAATTAAAGGTGTCAATTTATGTTGTATAATGTCTTTGTGGATACTCGATTTATACAAAATAATTTTCAAAACCAAAGTTACGAAACATATTTTTGAAAATTATAGTTATTTTTGCGTATTATGTTTCACTAGGTGATTGTTTATGAAAATTCCACTTTATTTATTTACTAGACTAGATTGGCAAGGCATGTGCTTAGCACAAGCCCAACATAATATATTTGTGCACAGTTATTTTAAAAACATATACAAAAAGGATTTGGCATAGTTACAAACTCTCGAGTATAAGTTTTTTTGCCTAAAATCTTCTAATAATATATATGGATGTGATGAGGTGTCATGCAATTGAAGTAGTCCATAGAATGCCATTGTTGCGGCATTCCTGCAGCACTTTGGTCATGATGCTATGAATTCTTATTATTTCTATGGTAAGTATTTTTTGAACTTCACACTAAGCACATTCATCTTTCCTCCAAATTGAAAAGGGACACCTGCAATGGAAGATAAAGTAATAGTTCTTTATATATCTATATATACTCACTTATATACTATGTCTTCTCAAAATTGTATATCAAGAAGAGCAACTTCTAGCCAGCCAATCAACTGTGATTCCCTAGAAATATAGTAAGAATATTTTGTTTTCTTTGAAGTAATGAAAAATATGACCATGCATGATCTAATTTACTCTCTTCCTTAAAAATATGTGAACGCTCTTTCAAATAAGGACATATCAAATACACAAGAGTAGAGAGAGCTATTATTTACAAACATCAGGGGTCATGCATAAAATTAAGTTAAAAGCAAACTAAATACTTCAAACATATAATATGATATTGTACCAAAAAATGAATGTAAGAATACATATTATATACCTCAACAATGAATATCTTCACTGCCTTTTCCTTTACTGCACTCGAAACACCAGTGATAGTCCCTCTATCTTTTCCTGCAAGGTAAACTAAATTCATAGATGAGTATTCTACATTGTTAGGAGCTTTAAATGTCAATGATTTAAGCCAGTATCATTACGGGAAGAATTAAGTATGTTAAGTGGGGGAAAAAAGCTAAAACTTTATTTACATTTGAAAAGTAAACAAATTGAAATGTAAGCAAACTGAAATGCATTCACAAAGGAAAATAATTTTAGACCAAAATTGAAATGTAAATTTAGTGAATATGCCTAGAAGGAAAAAAGCGTGCAACGAAACTATTCAAGAACATTCACCAAAGGAGATATCATATCACACATTAAAGGAGTACTAAACTTTCATTCAAATCTGAAGTATAAGTCACTTTCTAAAAGAAAAATATAAAGAGAAAATTGATGCATCATTAGAATATAGAAACAATTCAACTTTAACAATTCTTATGATCTTAAGTTTCTTACCAGCCATGAAACATAGAGGCACAATCCTCATTCTACCTTTGCTAGAGTGAATCTTCTCAAATCTTTTAGCAAATGCAACTTCTACTCTTTATGACTGAGTTTACTTCAATATAATATGAGACGGATCAAAATAAAAAAGAAATGAACAAGTTTTGCAGCAACAATATTTCAAAAAGACAAAAATCATGTAGTCTTTTTCGGTACAACTTCTTGATAGAAGTTCAATTTCAGCCATTAATTTGCCTATTTACTTTTGTCAAATGTCATTTTAGCAGTAAAATAGCAGGTTGACATTTCATTAGCAAGTATATTTGATTTGCATATGTAAAAGTGAAGCAACACAGAGACACTTCATTTTAAGATTTAAGTTTTATCGACTTATGTTCACAACATGGTCACTGATTGATTAACCATCACTACTTCAATTCAAAATTAATTGGAGTTAACTATATGAATTATTTATTTTCTATACTTTTCTCTCGACTTTGACGTATATTCATGGAAGTGTATTAAAATGGTGGGAGAATGCAATTCAACCACATACACTATCTCTCTCTTTTACGATTTATGTTCCTAAATTCTTTAGCAGCAAAATGAAAAGAAAATATATTGAAACTTCAACTACTTCACTTGCCTCAGGTGTTGATCCATTTGTCAGATTATCCACTTAATATCAAATTACATCCTCTGAGTAACAAGACCATGTAACCAAGTTGCTTCAAAATGCCCAGCTCCAAAGTCTTCTGCAGTTGAACCTCTCTTCACAAGTTCAAAAATCTCATGTTTGTCTAGTCGAGTACCTTGAGGACGTGTTGCACACTTAGGAGCTAAGCCTAGATCCTCCCTCATTGTCTGCTCCTCCTCTTCTTTAATGAGCAAGTTCTGGTGAAATAGGCAAGAGCATGCTAGTTGGCTGGACATAAAAGATAAAAAGGACACAAAGTTCACCAAATAGAGAGGGATCCAACAGCAATAACTGCATCTTTGAGATATCCAATGAGGATAATAATACTCATCATGTACCATATTTCAAGGAATAACATACCCGCGGAGCCAATCGAGAGTCTAACAAATGCCCAAATGCATTCAATGCCGACAAAGACCATCTTGTCCATCCATCCTTACACCAAACTACCACGTAGACAAATTGAGGTACTGCATTGGCCCAACTTGTAATATTAAAGAGTAACACAACCCCATTTATACCTAAGTTGAATACATATATGAACAACCATAGCAGAAGTGCATGGAGTAACAGAACCACAAAACCTATACAAGCCAGCACACCAACTTTACTCTGTGCTTACAGAAATTTTGAGGTAGGAGTAGTGACCGCCAGTGAAAACAACTCAGGATTGACAACAGGGAAAATCTCCCAGCAAGAACAACCATATCATGTTCTTGGCCTAAAAGATAAAGTACTGGAGTCGCAAAAATATAAATTAGCAACAAAAGTAATGAACTAAACAGTAGAATAACCATCAATTGCCGTGTATAAATCTCAAGCATATATATTTGCCCGGCACCGAATGCCTGTCCACACAATGTCTCCAGAGCACTCCCTATGCCCAACTACATAAATATTACAACAAATACTCAAATAAGAAACACAAACATTGGCCATGAAACTTGAAATATATTTGGAATTTGAAAAATATTTAAATATTATTTGCCAAATTTATAACCAGTATCTTCAAATATAACTTTGTCAAGTTTTGTGATTTTGTTAGTTTTTAGAAATTGGGATATTTTGAAAGAGGACATTGAAATTCCAAATATTCATCGCAAAAAGTACACAATCATGTGATCGTCTTAGTTATTGATCATCTAAAATATCAATTGTCTTAATTATCCTTAAAATTTGGTTATTCAAGAAGTGTGTAATTTGTTTTATTGAGTTTTTTCACTTACAATCAATGTGATAATATCAATACAAGAAACAACTCTAAGGCATTCAACTTCAACTATCTCTTAACAACATTAAAAAATAAGAAACCTCTCAATGTTAGGATTAACTTGCTTTTCAGAATGATTTCTACTTCTTCAGATGAAATTAAAAATCACAAATCAACCACCATTCTGCTATACAAAATTTAAATAGAAAGAAGCAAAACAAAATCAGGAACAAAGAAAATTCAGTAATAATATAAAGAAACTTTGTATGTGTAACATTACTCACTTCGTTTCATTTATATTTCATAGTTTGGCTGGAGACGAAGTTTAAAAAATAAGGACGACTTACAAATTTTATGATCTTAAACTAAACATTTGTGTGATACATCAAAATATCATCTGAACCTTGTGGGCATAAACATGTCAAGTAGAATGTTGGAGTTAAAGAGTTGGTGAATATAGAAAGAGACATTCTTTTTTTAATAGATAAAAAAGAAAGTAAAACACAAATACTTGTCCTAACAAAGCAACATTGGAATTCTTCTAAGTAGGTAATGGCATGCATACATTCAAACTGAAATATTCTAAATTCCATTAGCATGTATATATGTTGACTTCTTCATTATTTGTATTGTTGAATTCTAGAATCTGTTTTAGGGGTCCAGAAGGCTAAAAGGTGGGGAAGAAGGAAGTCGAATCTCTAATTGACTTGCCTTCTGCTGCTCCACATTATTGGTCTTCGATTTGATCATCATTTTAGATCTGCATAGTTGAATGTAATCTTAATGTTGTTAGCCGTAAGATCACTAAAAACGGTCAGATAGAAATTATTGTAGAAATCTATAAATACAATTAAAGGAGAAGAAAAGAAGTTAATTTAGGCATACTATCAAATTTAGGCATACTATCAAACACCCTCAGTACATTAAAGAGCATATTATATAGTATAAATTGATATGCATGTGCAAAATTTTAACACAATCTTCATCATCAAAAGAATCCATTCAACATATAAGAGAGTAAATACAATGGAGAAGAAGAAGAAACACAAGAGAAGAGAAGAAACAAATGCACCAAAAAGAACGTGAAAACTCACCAGTTTTAATCTTGAGAGATTGAGTTGCAGGAGACAAAGATGGAGATTTTACAATTGAAAAGGGTTGCTTCAAAATGAGACCTTTTGAGCATATGCATATGCAATTTGTCTTCTACTTTCACGTGTTGAAGAGCCAATTAAATTGGGCCAGAAAGAGCAAAATTAAGAAAACCTTCACCGTACAATGTGCAATACCTTTTGTACAAAAATAAGATGTCGTGTTGGTCCTTCCCTTGTTCACTTATAAAATAGGGTAATATGATTATACATATTGTTACTATGACATAATGTTTTCTTGTTGCATTGCATGCCTACATACTTAGTACATTCCAACGTACTAACGTACATTGTTTGCCTACATTATATCATAATGTAGGGGTGGACGATGATGTTACTCCTCACTATCATGGGTAGATTTGGATTCTACTTTTGAAGACTTTGTGAGTTCCCATGCTTCAGGGACAAGACCTTACTTTCATGCTTATGTTGATTATGTTGAGAATCTTTTTATTTTGTTATCTTGAGGATGAGCTAGTGGCATGTTCTAGTCCCTGCCAAGATATAGACAACTAGAGGTATATTTTGGACAAATGTTGATATAATTCCCTTTAAAGACAAGATTCTTGACTCCTATGTTTAGCTTGCTATTGAGACTTGAATTTCTGCTGCTTTACTTATGATTATGCTTTATTACCCTTTGTATGCTTATTATATGTTAAGAGGTTTGGATGAAACGCCCTCGGGTTTCACATTCGTCGTGTTATGACTAGGCCCTGGGCTTAGGTTGTGACACATATACCCTTTTAACTAGCAGAAGTGAAAAATTAATTTTAAATTTTGAAAAAAATTATTTAAGGGTTTAAATGATCCTTTTCACACGTGTTTTGTTTTACTTCTTTGATAATCATTATTTGAATTTCTTATTTTTATCTTTTTCTCTTTCATTTTTTAGTGTAAAATTATGAGGGAAGAAACATGTGTTGATTAAAGAGAAAAAAGTTTAAAATTTTTTAAATAATTTTTATGTATAAATTTTTTTTTGGTGTTTGTAAAAAACCCAGGGGATATATGATAAATTTTACAAGAAAGTTAATGAAAAAATAAATTTGACCATCAAAATAATAAATTCAAATTAATCTTTTTTTAATTGAAAGATGGAACCAACCCATTTATTATTAAAAGAAACATTAATATTTACAGTAGATCAGGCCCAAAAGTGACCCGATCCACTCAAAAAAGAAATCCAAATAACAAAACAAAGAAAGAGTAAAGGTTACGGACAAGAGTGTAATGGTGATGCTACCATCTTCTTGGGTGATTGAATTAAGGGTAACAAAAAAATCTCAAAATTTAAAAAAGGTGACTCAAGTTTTAATTATTAGGTGTAGGTGACAAGTTTATATTTAAGGGTTAATAATATTTGACCATTTGCAAATAAGTCCTCAAGTTTTTCTTTGTACACTTCAACCCAATAATATAAAATACCCTAATTGAACTATTTTGGGAAAAAATCCCAGCCACCATTGTTACGTTTTGCCGCGAATTGTTCTTCTTCTACAACATCGGCTTCTTCTTCTTCTTCTACAACATCGACTTCTTTTTCTTCTTCTTCTACAGCATCGACTTCTTCTTGTTCTTGTTCTTCTTCTTGGAGCTTCAAATTTGGGAGGAAAAAAATTAATTTTGTGGCATTTGTTCGTATAGCTTTGAAAGTTAACTTTTAATTATTATTATGACTGATAAAAGTGAATGTGATGTTATTTATTTGAGTTTTGTGTGTTTTATTGTTATTTCCGCCATTGTTGCAATTCTTCACTGCTGCGCTATTTTCAGCAACGACGCAACAAATGTTGAAATAGATTTAGCAGTAGCTGAAAGATATATAATAATAGTCGAAATATTTTTTTAGCAACTGGTTTACCACTTCCTGCAACAATTCTCAGTTACTTCTGAATGTACTGTAGTAGTTGTTGCATCTAATGTTTCAACTGATGAAGTAGCTGCTGAATTAAATACAGTTGTTGTTCTATTTCTGTACAGTTTTCTCATGTTGTGCTTTAAATTATAATATATTTAGGTACCTTCAACATCATCAATGGGAGACAAACTAATATTAGGAGTTGATTGTCATGGTGAATAGGTTGAGTCCAACAATCATTTTATTTGGCGTTAGAAAGGAAAAGAAATGGTCGAGACAATAGCGATGATTTTGAATCGAGACATTGCCTATGAGGATTTTGTGAATCAAATTATTACCAGTTGTGAATTAAATTGTGAGCCGAAATATATTGTCACCACTTACATGCATTCTTGTGGTGAAAAACAGAGAGTGACTCCATTTAGAATAAAACATCAAGTGAGTTTACGGATTTATTTGAAAGATGAAGGAAGACCCATTCTACGAGTATACATGGTTGCAAGGTTGGTAGAGAACCAAAATACATCTGAAAATCAAGAAATATTGAATGACGAATGTGATGATGGACACAGATATTCCAGATAGAGCAAATGGAGATAAGCAAACACCAACACCAGAAGTTGCTAGCAACACACCAACAAATACACAATCAAAACAGTCGAATCATGTTCAAGATGATGAAACAGATTTTTATAATGGTATGACATTTAAGAATAAGAAAGATTTAGATATTGCGCTGAAAATGGCTTGTTTGAAGAAAGACTTTAGAGTAAAAAAGGTGATAAATTCGCGTCTTGTATATTGTGTCAAGTGTGTACATGTTGAGTGCAAGTGGTGGCTGAGAGTTGCGAAACTTAAAAGTTATGACAAATTTTACATTAGAAAGTATGAAAAGTTTCACACTTGTTGTTCTCAACATCTGACGAGTCATAATCCACATGCTACGACCAAAGTAATCGATGCATACTTCAAAGATAAGTTTTTCGAGGGTAAAGGGTCATTCACAAGAGATATGAGAACCTCACTTTATGTTGAATTGGGATGCAAGGCCAGTTATTGAAAACTTTGGAAGGGAAGTGAAATTGCGAAATCTTTGATTAGGAGAATACACGAGCATGAATATGCAGTGCTTGACGCATATCGTTATATGCTTAGCACTATAAATTTGGGGACCAAAACGGTATTGGAGCTCGATGAAAATGGTAAGTTAAAATTTTTTTTGTGGCCATGGGAGCTTGGATTCTTGATTTTAGGCATATGAGAAAAGTCATAGCCGTTGATGGAATATTTTCAAAAGGAAAGTATGGTGGAGTTTTGTTGTCTGCTGGTGCACAGGATGCTGAGAAATATATTTTTTCGGTTGTATTTTGTGTTGTCGACTCTGAGTGTGATGCCTCTTATCGGTATTTTTTTGACCAAATGAGCAGTTTTGTAGATGATACTCCAGAATTATGCATAATTTCGGATTGGCATCCAAGCATAAAAAAATGACTTCAATTGTCTACCCTTATGCTCATTATGGTTATTTCATGTGGCACTTTGGTGAAAATATTTGAACCAATTTTCACAATGGAAGAATCATCTATCACTTTTACAAGGCCGCACAAGCATACAACATAAGTGAGTTTAATGAACACTTCAATCAAATCAGAGATATCGTTCTAGGGGTTGCCACACATCTTGAATAAATTGGATTTCACAGATGGAGCAGGGCATTTTTTTCGGAAAATAGGTATGTGTTATTAACTGCTGCATTTGTTCCATTAACTGTTGCTGAAGTTGATGTTTCAATCGCAATAACTGTTGCATCTGCTACAACAGCTTTAATATCTGTTGCAGTAATTTTTATTTTTAAAAATATTAGTTATTAATTTATATAATATTTGCTGGAATATTTACAGGTTTAGTATTATGACATCAAACATCGTTGAGTCGATTAATGCACTTTTTGTTGTTGAAAGAGAATTTTTCATTTCTTCTCTATTTGATGAAATAAACAAGAAGTTTGGTGAAAATTTTTACCAAAGACGAATGGAGTTCATCAATGCACCAACCATCTTGGTCCCTTCGATAGAGGAGGTCATTGCAAAAAATATTAATTTAGGGAACAAGTTATTGGTTCATCAAATTGCCAATAATAGACATGTTGTCTCCAGTCAGATGCAGTGGCAATGGTTGATCTTCATTGCAAATCTTGTACTTGCAGAGTCTTTGATCTTGATAAAATACCTTGTGCGCATGCGATGGCGGCACTCTGGTGTCAATATGATGAAGATTATGGAAGGCGTATTTATGAGTATTCTTCTCAATATTATAAGGTAGAGACATACATTTTTGCATACATGAAGGAAATCAAACCCATGCCGTCCGAAGAATTTTGAGAAGTTCCTAGGGAGATTTTAGAAAGGGAAATACTTCCTCCATATGTTGTGTCGGGAAAGGTGGGAAGAAAGGTAAAAAAGAGGCGGCTAAGTATCGGACAATCATTTCCAAAAAAAAGAACAAATGTTACATATGCAAAAGGGTTGGCCACAAGAGAACTATATGCTTGGAGCGAAATGTTTCATAAGAACACTCACTTTTATTTGGTGTTTGTGAACTTGTTTCATTTTGCGTATTAATTTTATGCAAAATATTATTTTGTACAATTAACATTTGTTGTTATTTAATATTATCAGTATTATTGTTATTTGAATTCATTTTTCATCGAATGCTTCAGGTTTTAAACTATCAGCAGTTTACAACAATTGTTACTTACATTTACAGCAATTGTTATTGAACATACAACAAATGCTACTATCGTTACAGCACATGCTACACAATTTATAAAAATAGCTATACTGTTTATAGGAATTACTGTTGACTTTACCATCAATTGCTATGAATTTTACAGCAATTGTTACTTACATCACAATAATTGCTATTACATTTACAGCAAATGCTATCCCGTTTACAGCAATTGCTGAAAAAAATTAACAACTGTATAACTTGCTGAGATAATTTACAACGATTGCTACAACTAGTACAACAACTAGACAATTTGATATAACAAATTCAAAAAAAAATATTTACCATCAACTTTTTTTCTAGTGTTGAATTGGACTAAAATCACTATATTCATCCATAACCATTATCAAATGAACTAATTAATGAAAAAATCAACTAAAATAAGTATGATCTACAACTATGATCCTATTACTTGTGTAATTACTATCGCAATGTATAAGATCATTATTGATTCTAGTATTTCATTCGACATTGAACTAACTGTACCTCATATATTATAAAACATATTGATACAACCAACTAATAATAAATTTACTTAATCAGCATCACTTACATATGCAATTACTCAATAGATTGTACATTACTTGTCTAATTATCACATCAATATATAAGATCACCACTGAATCTAGCTTTTAATTTGAAATTAGACTAACAACTCAATTTGTCACTAGATATGACATTTACATACGCAATTATTCAATATAAGCTAACTTGTTGAGTCATTTCACAGTAGATACAAGGATAGACCCAGCAAGATGCTGACTTGTTGAGTAATTTCCACAGCAAATGTTAGGACTATCCTAACAAGTAGCTGACTTGCTGAGTCATTTCACAGCAGATATAAGTATAGACCCAGCAAGATGTTGACTTGTTGAGTCATTTCCATAACAAATGTTAGGACTGTCCCAACAAGTAGCTGACTTGCTGAGTCATTTCACAGCAGATATAAGAATAGACCCAGCAAGATGCTAATTTGCTGAGTCATTTTCACGGCAAATGTTAGGACATTCCCAACAGGTAGATCACTTGCTGAGTCATTTCACAACAGATATAAGGATAGACCCAGCAAGATGCTGACTTGCTGAGTCATTTCCACAACAAATATTAGGATTGTCCCAACAAGTAGGTCACTTGTTGAGTCATTTCACAGCAGTATAAGGATAGACCCAATAAAATGTTGACTTGCTGAGTCATTTTCACAGCAAATGTTAGGACTGTCCCAACAAGTAGCTGACTTGCTGAGTCATTTCACAGCAGATATAAGGATAGACCCAGCAAGATGATGACTTGCTGAGTTATTTTCATGGAAGATGTTAGGACTGTCCAAATAAGTAGGTCACTTGTTGAGTCATTGCACAGCTGATATAAGGATAGACCCAACAAGATGCTGACTTGCTGAGTCATTTTCACAACAAATGTTAGGATTATCCCAACAAGTACGTCATTTGTTGAGTCATTTCACAACAGTATATGGATAGACCAAACAAAATGCTGACCTGCTGAGTTATTTCCACAGTAAATGTTAGAACTGTTCCAACAAGTAGGTCACTTGCTGAGTCATTTCACAGCAGATATAAGGATAAATCCCGCTTCAAAGAAACTGATACATTAGCTTCATTTGAAATCGCGGAGTGTTTTTTGCACCAATATCTAGGTATTTCTCAAATATCATAGACCGAAAGAATCTATCCAAACCTTCATCTACTAAATTTTTTTTAAAATCAGCAAATTGTTTCCTTATTTTGAATTTAATCCCGAGATCGTCACTCTCACCTCGATTCAAAAATTCAGGGGTCTCAAAGTCATACTCATCATACCTGAAAGTCACCATTGTATGAGTCTCTTCAGTAGCTGAGGGACTGTCTCTACCAGCTGAGTGACTAGGTGCAGCAATTGAGGTACTCGCACCTACAGCTGTGGGAGTGGCACCAGTACATGAAGGAATGTCCCCACCAGCTGTTGAACTGGATGCATGTAGTTGGTGCAACAGCTAAGGGACTGGGTTTAGCAACTGATGGACTTGGTGCAACAGCTAATGTATTTGTTGTAGCTGATGGACTTGGTGCAACAACTGATTCATCTGCTACAGCAGCTAAGGGAGTTTGTTCAGCAGCTGATGGACTTCTTGAAGCAACTGATGGACTTGGTGAAGCAGCTGAGTAAGTGTGACCAACAGCTGCAAGACTTGCACCTGCAGCAGCCTCAGCTGTGACTTGTTCAATCAGATTTGCTAGCTGCTACTCTGATTGATCCACTTCTTCATCAGATAGAACCACTCTCCTTCAAGAAGCTCTATTAGAAAGATCGGGTCTAATTTTTTTTTGACCGGACCATTAATTAAAGTAAATAGTCCTGTCACAAAATAGAGATAATCTATTAGTCGAAAATGTATCATTAAAGAGTCCAACAAATCAATCAACACTAATAAGAACAACCCTATCCAAGTAGAAATTAGGGCATGCAATACATTTTTCTAACAAAAAGCATACCAACTAAAATCAAAGAAAAATAACAACCACAACACAACACTTGTTCTAATTAGTTCAACAATTACTGTCAATACTTTAAAATCGAGCAACCAACCATACCCGAAATCAACCAGCCAACCAACCAAATATTTTGCTCGCAATGACTACAACAACAAAAATCAAACAATAACAACACCCATACCCGAAAATGTATCCTCAAAAAGTCCACCAAATCAAACAACACCAATAACCATAACCCTATCCAAGTAGAAATTAGGGCATGCAATACATTTTTCTAACAAAAAAGCATAACAACTAAAATCAAAGAAAAACAACAACCACAACACAACACTTGTTCTAATTAGTTCAACAATTGTTGTGAATACTTTAAAATCGAGCAAACAACCATACCTAAAATCAACCAACCAACCAACCAAATATTTTACTCGCAATGACTACAACAATAAAAATCAAATAACAACAACATCCATACCCGAAAATCGCATCTTCAAAGAGTACAATAACAAATCAAAAAATACCAAGTAGAAATTAGAGCATGCAATAACAAAATACATATTTTTTCATCTTCCTAAAACTAAATAATCATTTATACAACAAAAAAAAAAATCATACCAGCGAAAAAAAAATTAAATCTTACCAAGACAGATGATGACGATGAAGCGAGAAAATGAACTGCAAAGGTGACGACAGCAGTGAACTGTAATGGCAACGACGATAGTGGTGAAGGCAACGACAAATGACGACAACGAAGAAGAAGAAGAAGATGAAAACCCTTACACTGCAAAAGGCGCGAAGAAGTAGAGAAGAAGAAAAGGAATCAGAGCCCGAGGAAAGAGAAAGAAGTGGAAGAGTTTTTTATTTGATTTTGAAAAGATGGTTCACTTTTTAATTTATTTTTAAATTGTAGAAGTTTTTTTAAAATAAAGTAGTTGCTAATTTTTTAAAATATTCACTTTGGCCCTTCATTAAGCTAATTATACTTAAGTTTTAATTAGTAACAACTTTGACCTGAGAGGCACCATTGCCTCAATTTTCATCAACTTCTTCTTCACTTGGCAACTAGAGACTGATCATCCTTCTTGGTTATCACCTTTTTTAATTTTCAGACTTGAGAGGCACCATTGCCTCAATTTTCATCAACTTCTTCTTCACTTGGCAACTAGAGACTGATCATCCTTCTTGCTGAATTATTCAACCAAACTATCGAGCAGCCTACATTTGTGCATGTTTAAGAAGTTGGTTGAAAAATTTGTAATTGCATCCAGAAAGAGCTTTGGTGTGATCGATGAGTTGCAAACTACCTACCTCAACTCCGATTAACTCTGAATCACACACAAAAGGTCGCTAAACCCCAGAAAATTCAGGAATTCTCACACTTGATAAGAGAAGAACTTCAACTTTATCTTAAGCTAAGAACTTGTAAGCTTTCCTCTTACACATCCCTTTCTCATTCCTCTAGATCAATGAGTTGAGCTTACATAAAGCTAATACCACTATCAGATCTAAAGAAATGGGAACCACATCTGAAAGGAAAAAACTCTAAATTCAAAAAGTATATATAGGATACCCATTTAAGCAAATCAGATACCAACAAAGATAACATGAGCCAAGAAAAACTTGAGGGGACTTTATCTTCTACCTCACCCCAAGCTCTCACCAGGTGATAAATCTAAAGCCCAACAAAATGACTTTAATCAAGCTTTCCTTATATGTCGTTAGATTGATTAGCATATTTTTTTATTTGAAAAATAATGTTGAATTGAATCGATTAATCAGTATAGATAAAAAAAATCACTGATCTTCTAATGTTAGGAATCCCTATTTTGTCCATATTTATTATGCATCTTTCTTTTGCTAGTAGTTCATCTGTTGTGTAAAATCAAAAGCTAGATGATTCAAAAAATAAGCAAAAGTATTGCCTTCATTAAGGGAGTGCACTATTTTTACTGTTAAAACTCGGGAAAGAGCTTTAATCGATTTGATCTCCAAAATCAGACTCCAAGGATTTTCCTATTTTTCTTGTAAGATCTGAACTAAACTCCACAAATCTATCTTCAAAATGAGCTGATGGGAGTTCATTCGATAACAATATTCAAGACATTCCTTAATAGATATTGGTTCAGTCTTCAAACTAGGAACATCTTGAACTTTGTTTCCTTTGGCCACAACCATATCACCTGAATGATCTCTTATACAAAAAGCAATTTAGTTTAATCCAGGATTTCCCCTAGATTCCCTATCTGTAATACATTTTGACCACCTAATAGGTGGGAGAAACCATCTGACCACTTTATAAAAGTACTCAACTTTATATCCTTGAACAAAATCATACAACTCTAACGATATTTTTTACTGTCTCCACTTGCCATCTTAATTTCATGAATTTGCCTAAAATAGTATCTATTTCCCATATTATTTTTTGAAAGTGATATTGACCACCATATAGCACAATGTTCCTTCTTTTCTATATGCCCCATATCACAACAAATGGTACAATCTGAAATACTAACTTTGATCTACTATTTTCTTCCATCTCCCTCCGCAACTTATACTTTGCTTTAGGTGCAATCTATTGTCTATCAAACAAGCAACAACACAATAATGACTCCACACCATTTTGCAATTTTCCTTTTCAAAAAAAGATGCTCAATATTCTCTCTTTAGTACCTGGCAGCATCCACAATGTTGAGAAATTTATGGGTTTCAAGTATTTATAATTGTTGTAAATTCTCCAGACAAGAAAGAAAATTTTAAAAGGTTGTTCTCTTACAAAAATACTTTGTAATTCTTCATTCACCGGATGTTCTTGTCTCAACAGATTCCCAGCATTTTTTATTAAAAAAATTTCATTATTGATTTTTGTCCACCAAGGGAAATTTCTAGTATTTTTTCATTGAACATGCCTCATCTCTTTTTCTACATGATCCACAATATAAGGAGGCAACATCTCCTGGATTGCTATCAAATTCCAACCATCTTCATTTTAAAAATCAAAGATGACTCTTAAAGAATGACAAGATGCAACCTCTGATAATTTACTGAATAAAGGCCCAAGTTAGTTGAATTATAATACCAAATCACTAAAAAACAGTGAATACCGACCTCAAAATTACTGACCTCCAATAGAAGTTGGTAATTTTTGACTTCCGGAGGTCGGTATTTGTTAAAAAAATAAATTAAAACAAAAACTTCAGAAAATCGACTTCAA
>JBCEWC010012965.1:0-15452 GCA_038996855.1 Solanum aculeatissimum | reverse complement strand
TTTTCAGGGCCCCTTTCCAGTGTCTTCTGAATTTCAGGCAGTCTCACTCTTTGGGTCATAACTTTCTCATACGAACTTGGAATTGAGTTAAAATAGTTGTGTTGCGAATATAATTCAAAAGGCTTAAATGTGACATGTAGTATCCCACACGGTTCAACCCACATCAAAATTTATGCTTTTGTGAATTTCACTATCCAAACTCCCTCTCTAGTCCCCAAAATGATCCGTTTTGCGTTCGGTCACTTAAACTCAACCCGTGGCCACCAAATTTCAACCATGACCAGTATAACATCATATAAGACCAACCATAAGAGGTTTTGGAAATTTTCGGGTCGTTACACATACTATAGCCAGATTCTGCTATAGATTTGACTCTGTTGGGCTTGATTGTTTGATGCATTTGATAGGACTATAATTGCACACGCCTTACTCTGATTACCTATGGTTGGATGGATAGTGGCATACTTAGCCATATTTTTTACACCTGGTAAACTTACCAAAATATTCCTAGATGAGAGACGCAATATATTTTTTCAAAGCAAAAACTTAATTCCAGAAAAGTGTGCAACATGTCCGCGTCGTGGACTTGTCATGGAATTGAACTTATTGGTGATCCCAATATTTTCTACGGAATTAGAAATTCGATCGGAGAATTTTCAACAAAAAATGCCCATAAAATGCCCAAGTCTGCGACGCAGACTTGGTGTTTCGCAGGGCAAATTTTAAGGGGAATTCAAGACTTTTTCCCACCCCTCTTAAACTCAAAACACGACCAATATAGGTCATTTTGGCCTAAAAAGGGTTTCTAAACCCATTCTAAAGTCTCTTGCCCCAGAACGAAGTGAGGATTTTAAAAGAAGAAGAGAAGAAAAACTAGGGTTCAAGAGATTGAGGTCAATTCCTTGAGAAGTTTAGTGTCTACCTTCATTCCAGGTATATAAGGCTAACCTAAAATATGAAATTGTTCTTCCATGTTTCCCTTGAATGAGATAGATTGATAGATGAAAGTATTGAGTCTTTATGCATGTTTTCTCGAATGTTTTCTTAAAACTTATAGATATCCTACATATTTTCATATGTTGATGATCATCATAAATTGAATTTACTGAGTAAATATTTTTACATAAGTTATTTCAAAAACCCTACATATTACTTCATCAAAGATTGCATGAATGAACCTAGGGATCTAGTCTAGAGTCTTGACTTGAGATGTTGATTGTGATTTTGATGTGAGCATGATGATAGGTTGATAAAATTGATGGTCCTATGAGTTTTCATAATTAAACTCTAAAGATTGGTCTAAACTAAAAGTCTTCCTACGTGATTGTCCAATTTACTCTTGAAAGGTTGATTTGATAGAACTGATGAGTTGAAAAAGTCCATTAAAAGACTCATTGATTTGTTGATTGGGAATGGATTGTTTTATACTCCTTGTGTCTTGAGAGGAGTATCGAGCAGTGAATAGAGTGAGAGTAAATTTGACTCGAACTTATTAACTATGTCGCCAAACGAAGGAGAGGATTGAAACCATTAAGTCAGATGTTTTCTCTTGATAGGTCCCTGAAACAATAGAGGATTTGATTGGATCCATTATGGATCGAATAATTCCTTACCCTGGTAAGTACTGAACTGTTGTGGCAATATCTTTGTACTGCCTTTCATCCCCAGACAGATGGTCAAGCAAAATCTATAATTCAGACAGTAGAGGACATGTTAAGAGCCTGTGTTCTAGACTTCAAAGGAAATTGGGATGACCACTTAACCTTGATTGAGTGTGCATATAATAATAGTTAGCATACAAGTATTCAGATGGCTCCCTATGAAGTTTTGTGTGGTAGGATATGTAGATAACCAATTGGGTGGTTTGATTTTGGAGAAGCTGAGTTGATTAGACCTAGTCTTGTTCACCAGTCGATGGAGAAGGTGAAGGTTATTAGAGAAAGGTTGAAGACTGCACAGAGCTGCCAGAAATCCTATACGGACGTGAGAAGAAGAGACTTAAAGTTTAAGGTGAATGATTGGGTATACTTGAAAGTGTCACCCATTAAGGGTGTCATGCGATTTGGGAAAAAGGAGAAACTAAATCCTCGTTATATTGGTCCCTAGCAGATTGTGAAGAGGATTGGGAATGTTTCTTATGAGTTAGAGTTTCCTTTTAAGCCAGTCGTGATTCACCCAGTTTTTCACGTCTTGATGTTGAATAAATGTTTGGGGGATCCTTCATTAATATACCCCATTGATAGTATTGGAGTGAAAGATAGTTTGTCCTATGAAGAGGTTCTAGTCCAAATCCGTGATCGTTAGATTCGGAAACTGAGGACCAAATAGATAGCCTCGGTCAAAGTCTTATGAAGGAATTAATTTGTTGAGGAAGCCACAGGGGAAGTTGAGGAAGACATGAAAGCTAAATACCTGCATCTATTCATTCTTGATGATGAGAATGTTAAAGGTAATGTCCTTATTCTTTATTTGAATCAATTTTTCTGTCCTTGTCTATCCTTGAGTTAATTGATGATTGTCTAGAGGGTTTGGTTGGTTGATTGATTGTTGAGAAGAGTCTTGATTGTTATTCATGCCTTGAGTCCATCCTTACTCTTTATTCAATCATACATGACCCCAAGGGAGAGATAATGATACACCCAAAAAAATTATCAAAATAACCCTAGATGAAAGATGCTTGCATAACGTATCTTTCTAAGATGTTTTGGCAAATCTGAGTCCGTAAATGCAATCAACATGAAACATTATGTAGGAAAATGGTCTTGGTTGATTTTTAGAGCAACCAGATCAAAAGATAATTTTTTTAAGCAAAAATGTAATTCTAGAAAAGTGGCGACATGTCCACGCCGTGGACTTGTCATGGAATTGCACTTAATGGTGATCCTAATATTTCCTATAGGATTAGAAACTCACTCAAAAATATTTTGATGAAAAATGCCCATAAAATGCCCAAGTCCGCGATTGTTCTGTAGGCCAAATTTTAAGTTTTTTTTAGGGGCATTCCATACTTTTCTCTACCCCTCGTAAACACAAAACACGACCAATATAGGTCATTTTTGGCCTAAAAAGGGTTTCTAAACCCATTCTAAAGTCTCTTACGCTAAAATGAAGTGAGGATTTTGAGAGAAGAATAGATGAAAATCTAGGGTTCAAGAGATTGAGGTCAATTCCTCGCGAAGTTGAGTGTCTACCTTCATTCCAAATATGTAAGTCTGACCTAAAGTTTGAAATTGTTCTTCCATGTGCCCCATGATTGAGATAGATTGATAGGTGAAAGTATTGAGTCTATATGTATGTTTCCTTGAATGTTTTCTTGTAACTTATACATATCCTACATATTTTTATATGTTGATAATCATCATAAACTGAATTTACTGAGTAAAGACTTTTACATGAGTTATTTCAGAAATCCTACATATTACTTCATAAAAGATTGCATGAATGAACCTAGAAATTGAGTCTAGAGCCTTGACTTGAGAATGTTGATTGTGATTATGATTTGAGAATGATGATAGGTTAATAGAACTTGACGTTCCTGTGAGACTTCATAATTAAACTCTAAAGATTGGTCTAAATTGAAAGTCCTCCTACGTGATTGTCTGATTTACTCTTGAAAGATTGATTTGATAGAACTGATAAGCTAAAAGAGTCCATTAAGAGACTCACTGATTTGTTGATTAGAAATGGATTATTTTATGATAATTGAGTCTTGGGCGGAGTATTAAGCATTGAACTGAGTGAGAGTATGTTCAACTCGAACTCATTAACTACATCACAAAAATAGGAGAGAATTGAAATTGTTAAGTTGGATGTTTTCTCTTCATAGGTCCCTAAAATAATAGATGACTTGACTGGATCCATTATGGATCGATTTATTCTTTACCCTGGCAAGTACTGAAAGGTTGTGGAAACATCAACAGAATTGTTGTACGATTACTAGCTCATAAGTGATTGTTGTCGGATAAGAGAAACTCCTAAATAGGTTCTATACAGATAGTAGTCTGATTGGATTGGATTTGTATTGATTGGTCATTGTCTACTCTTTATTCTTGCTTTAGATATACATTTGACATCCTAATTGATTTCCTTATCTCTTGATTTGAGTTATTTGAGTTGATAGTATCTACCTTGATGTATGTTTCATTCAGCCATTTTACATACCCGTACATTCCACGTACTACAACCATTTGGACTGCATTATTTATGATGCAGAGACAGGTACTAGACATCATCAACAGGCACTTCGTTAAGGATCTTCCCTACTTTTGAGTTGATTGGTGATTCCTCCCTGATCTCGGAGGATGCACAATATTTATTTCATCTATCTTGGAGTAAGACTTTAGACTTGCTTTTTCTTTTGATTTGAGGTAGCCATGGACCTGTCATTTGCACCATTGAACAGTTGATAGAGGCTTCATAGACTAGAGTTGATGTTTTTGACTAGATATTATTTTGAGCTAGTTCCTTTCGTACTAGCCTCACTGATTAGATTTGACCATTTACATATTAAGGTTGTCCACCCTTTTATTATCTTTAGTCTTTCGTTGATACGCTAAATGTTGATTGAATGAATGTGATAAGGCCAAGTGGTTCTCTTAGGGACTAGCAATAGTCACTGAGTATCGACCACGTCTAGGGTACCCTCTCGGAGTATGATAGAATTGGGCATGACTCTACACTGATCTGTGACATATACACTCTGGTATGTTATTATTAGTCATTATGTACTGGTTCACCTTTTTACCAAAGACTGGGTTTATCCGTTATGATTTGAGGGAGGTGATAGTTATGCTTTTTGGGCTTTACAACTCTTGCCTTGAGATAGATGTTACTAGATCTTCGGATAGACTAATGAATGGATGGCTATTCTTATGCTTTGAGTCTTGGATGATGTTCCCCGTGATCCGAGCTCTGGTGGCCACATCTAAGTGTCTAAGACCGAGTGATGCTGATGTCGCTCAAGTCATGCCTCGTTTTTGAGGTAAAGCAGTCGCTATCAAGTAAATAACCTAACTGAGATTAAGGTCGATCCCTCAAGGAATATGGTAGACTCAAGAATTAATTCAATGTAAGTCAGGATGATTAACCTACTTATCGCCCAAGAAAAAAGGAGTTTTCATAGACTAAAATTAACTAAACTAAACTAATGCATGTGAAAGAAATCAATAGAAGAGCTAACCAGGGTAATGTGTTCCCCATGAATCCCTAACTTAGTATTATCAGATAAATGCAACCTTTCCAGTGTGTAGGTGTAGGACAGTAAGTTAGGTTTACCTAAACCTTTGATCCAACAAATAGGTAAATATCATCGTGGAACTTGATCTATCTCCGTGATGTGACATTACCAACCCTTACTTTTTATCCCAGTACGACCTCCCCTTGATCCAGTTCAATTGATTAGGCAATAACATCTCAATCGAATCATGTTAATTACCTCTTTTCCTATTCGTTACTTCCTAGATCCGGCAAGTAACACTAGACGAGTTCTAATGTAGGCCTTCGTTAAAAAGTAGTTAAAGTGAATAGGATTAATTAATACAACCTAACACACCTTTCAAGAATTACACAATATCCGATTTTACCTTGTTAGTTTCTCATAGTTCCCATAACCCTAGTTGTGCATTTAACTATGCATGATCAGTATAAATGCAGGAATTATGAAGTAGAGTAACATAATTAAGAACTTACACAGATGAATCTAAGAATATGATATCCAACTATTCAATGAGAATCACAAGGTCGAATTAAGAACACACAATATTTTTCCACTCAAAATATGTTAAATCCTAAGTGTATTCTCTAAAACCTTGTTCAGACTTCGTGACTCTTGAAACTTAATAAAAAATAACCTAAAAACCTATTTATAATATTTAAAATACAAAATCAAAACGGAATAGGAAAATTGTGTCAACACACTCTACGAGTAGGTTCACGGCTTGTGCATTAATCTACGACTCATATGTTAGGGTTTCGTGGACTACAATTGGATTTTGGAGACTACTTGTACGAGACCTTTCCACAGGTCGTGTAAGATTCTATGGGCCTTAGGGGGATTCGTCTAATGACCTTTCAGAACTTCTTCACTTTTTGATCCTCAGGGCACGACCACACTCTACGACTCGTGGATTGGTCTACGACTACACTCTACGACTCATGGATTGGTCTACGACCATACTCTATGACTCGTGAATTGGTCTACGACGCATTTTCTTTTTTTGTAGAGTTTAACTCAAAAATTCACCACCTCACTGAAAATTGCTACAAGACCCCATCTACGGCTAGTGAAAATTTTCACGACCCGTAAAGAGTTTCATGGATTACCAAAATTTTTACTGTTTTAGCACACTTTGCCCAAAAAGTATGGCAACACTGAAATCCTATAATACAAATACATCAAAACTAGTTTTGGATTCAAAAACTCAAAATATTTACGGAATGTATAAAACTTACAATAAAGACATTTCTAGCGTTAGTTTCACCACTCGAAACTACTGGAAATGACAAAATTTTGATACAAGCTCCTGAAATCCGAATGTTGACCAAAGTCAAACCTATGATTCAAAATGAACTAGAAATGAAACTTTGGGTCTAAAATCTCTGTTTTAACTCCGAACTCAGTTCTGCAAGTTCTCTAGACTAGATTTGATATTCCAAAACTAATAGAATCGATAAAGTTGATTTCGATATTCAAAACTCAAAATGACCTCAAAACTCAAAATTTCCAACTTTAAGCCTTTGAAAACTCTTTATTTTTCAAAACTTTAACTTTTTATAAGATTTTTAAATTTTGACTTTTAGACTTGACCAAACATGACCCAAGATAATTTTTGGGAAGGGCAAAAAGATAATTAAGTTGAAAATACCAAATATGACCTTTGAGGTCATCACATCATCCACTATTAAAAACAACGTTCGTCCTCAAACATAAGATAAAGGACATACCTGAAGGCTCAAACAATTGAGGGTACTGGGAATATCAGACTCTATCTCTCTCTTAGCCTTACTCTTGGGCCTATAGCTCCACTGGACCTTCACTAAAGCGATTTTTTTAATCCTCAACTTCCTTACCTGCTTATCCAAAATAGCCACTGATTGCTCTTCATAAATCAAATTAGGGCTCAACTCAACTGAATCCATAGAAATCACATGAGACTTATCCGGGATGTAACGCCACAACATCGAAACATGGAAAATAGGAGGGACATAGGTCAAGTTGGGTGGCAAGGCAAGTCTGTAAGCCACCTCCCCCACTCTACCAAGAATCTCAAAAGGTCCAATAAACCTCAGACTTAGCTTGTTTCTTCCCGAATCTCATAACACCCTTCAAAGGAGAGACTTTCAACCAAACCATATTCCACGTGAACTCTAAAGGTCAAACCCACCTATCAGCATAGCTCTTTTGGAGACTCTGGGTTGTCACCAATCTACTCTGAATCAACTGCACCCACTCAAGATCATCCCTTAACATGTCAACACCTACACTCACCACCGCTACTGAGTTAAACCATGCAATGGGCGATCTACACCTTTGGCCATACAAGGCCTCAAAAGGAGCCATCTAAATATTGGAATGGTAACTGTTGTTTAGGCGAACTCCGCTAAAGCCAAATATTGATCCCATCTAGCTCAAAATCGATAACACAGGCTCAAAACATATTCTCTAGTACCTAAATGGTCCTCTCGGACTGGCCATCAGTTTGGGGGTGAAACGTTGTACTCAAATCCAAACGGGTACCCAAACCATGATGTAAGACCCTCTAAAAGTATGAAGTAAACAACAAGCCCCGATATGATATGATAGACACTGGGACCTCGTGAAGTCTCATTATCTAACTGATATAAAGTTGGGCTAGTCTCTCCATGATATACCTCACTTTGACCGGAATGAAGTGCACAGACTTGGTCAATCAATCCACCACTACCCAAATAGAGTCAAAACCCCCGGCAGTAGGAGGTAAGCTAACAACGAAGTCCATGACAATGTGTTCCCACTTACTCTTGAGAATGGGCATCTTCTGAAGCTCTCCACCTAGCCTCAAGTACTCACACTTGACCTGTTGACATGTCAAGCACTTGGCAACGAACTCAGCTATGTCTCTCTTCATACCAGGCGACCAATAATGTTATCCCAAGTCATGGTATATCTTTATTGCCCCTGGGTGAATGAAATATCTAGCACAATATGCCTCCTCTAGTATCAATCTGATCAAATATCCTACCTTAGGCACACAGATATGACTCCCTATTCTCAAAACACCATCAGAGTCAAGCATTGCTTTCCTAGTTTCACCTCTAGTCACTTTATCCTGAATAATGCATAACTTCTCATGCTCAAACTGCCTCTCACAAATTTGATCTATCAAAGATAAGAGGGCCTCAATGGAAGCAAGCACTCCACCCTGCTCTAAAATTTGCAACCTCACTAACCCATTAGCCAACCTCTTAATATCTCTAGCGAATTATCACTCCTCAACTTGAATAGTGCTAGGCTCCCCATACTAAAATTCTTCCTACTCAATGCATCGGTCACCACATTGACCTTTTTGGGATAGTAGAGAATAGTCAATTCATAATCCTTTAGAAGCTCAATCCACCTTTTTTGCCTCAAATTTACATCCTACTGACTAAAGATATAATGAAGACTGTGATGGTTAGTAAAGATCTCACAATTGACTCCATAAAGGTAATGACTCCATAACATTAACACGAACACAAATGCAGCTTACTCCAAATCATGGGTGGGGTAGTTCCTCTCATGAACCTTCAACTATCTAGAAGCATAAGCAATAATCTTCCCTTTCTGCATCAACATACCACCTAGCCCTACTCCCGAAGCATCACAATAGACTGTGAAATCGACACCCTCCTCCGATAATGTCATAATAGGAGCTTAAGTCAATAATAACTTGAGATTTTTGAAGCTCTCCTCACACTCATTGGAACAATGGAACACCACATTCTTCTGAGTAAGTCTAGCCAGTAGAGTTGTAATAGTGTAGAAACCCTGAACAAAATGGCAATAATAACTAGCCAAGCCCATTAAATTGTGAATCTCTGTAGTTGAGGTAGGCCTAGTCCAACCTCGAACGGCCTCAATATTTTTCAGATCAACTCGAATAACCTCCTTAGACACCACGTGCCCCAAGAATGCTATCAAACTTAACCAAAACTCGCCTTTGGAGAATTTTGCATACAACTTTTCTTTCCTAAGCCTCTGGAGCACGATCCTCAAATGTCTCACATGGTCCTCCTCGGTCTTGGAATAGACCAAAATATCATCGATGAACTCAATCACAAACGAATCCATCTATGGACGGAACACCCTATTCATCAATACCATAAATGTTGCATGGGCATTAGTCAAACCAAAGGACATAACAAGAAACTCATAATGGTCATACCTGGTTCAAAAAGTTATCTTGGGAATATCTGATGGCCGAAAATTTGATGATACCCAGACCTCAAGTCAATCTTAGAAAATAATGCAGCTTCCTGAAGTTTCTCAAACAGATCATCAATGCGAGGGAAAGGGTACTTGTTCTTGACAGTCACTTTGTTTGACTGTCTATAATAAATACACATCCTCAAAGACCCATCGTTCTTCTTAACAAATAGAATTGGAACACCCCAAGGTGAAACACTGGGGTGAATAAAGCCCTCACTCAATGATCCAAAAGTTACTCTTTTAGCTCTTTCAACTCAGTTGAAGCAATCCGAAAGGAGTGATAAAAATGGGTTTGGTGTCTGGCTCAAGGTTAATAGCGAAATCAATGTCCCAATCAGGAGGGACTCAAGGAAAATCAGTAGGAAACACATCCATGAACACATAAACCACCAGAATAGAATCCATAGAAGGTGACTCAGCAGCAGTATCACGAAAAAAACCTAAGTAAGCCAAACATCCGCGATCAATCAACTTTTGGGCCTTTATATAAGATGTTACTTGGCTATGATAGGAACCCTTCTAACCAGTCCACTCAATCCTCGATCTACCTAGCATGGCTAAGGTAACAGTCTTGGCATAACAATCAAGAATAGCACGATAAGGAGATAGTCAATCCATACCCAGAATAATATAAAATCTACCATATCCAGTATAATCATATCTACCCAAGTCTCATAGCCCGTCAAAGTAACAAGACAGGATTGGTACACCCGATCCCCTACTAAGAGGTCTCTTACTAGGGTCAAAACATGAACAGGAGCAGACATGTAATCACAAGGCAACTCAAAACCCAAGGAAAAATAAGAAGACACATATGAATAAGTAGAGTCAGGATCAAATAACATAGATGTAGGGCAATGGAAAACCAAAACAATACCTGTAATCACAACATTAGAGGCTTCAACCTTGGGCCAGCCTGGAAAAGCATAATAATGAGCACCTCGACCTCCACTAGAAGAAGCTGACCCCCTACCACCTGACTGAGTGGATATATCACCTTCTCCCCTACTACCAGTACGTCTATATCTATCTGTCTGACCTCTATCATGACCCTTAGTTTGTGTGGCTGAACCTATGGCTGGTGGTGCCGGATCTCTAACCGATGCGGTGGAGTATATATGGTGGGGCCCAAAATGAGGCTTCCTAGGGAACCGACATATCAAATGATCAGGAGACCCACACCCATAGCAAGACCTCAGGGTGAACCACTGTTGTGAAGAAGCAGGAGGGGTGCTATAGTCTCCCCAGCCTGTAGGCCTTTGCTGGGAACTTGACAAACTCTGCCCGCGCTATAGGAATCACTGGGACCTCATCCCTACTCTAAAGTTGGCAAGGCTGTATGAACTCCACGATACCGAAATGAACAACCTCCTCTGACCATACCTCTACCCCCTGATGAGGCACTTGAGTACTGTCCCGATGTACTAACCCCTTTGGGGTCTCCAAACTCCTCTCACTGCATTAACTCTGCCTCCTTGGCAGCACTAACCATGGATTGGAAGGAAGCCCCATCTCTAGCTACCCAGAATCTTAATTGTCTGATAGAATAAACCAATCCTCTCATAAATCGACAGACCTTCTCTCCCTCGATTGGAAGTATAGCTGTAGCATGATGGGCCAACTGGCAAAAGCAAACCTCATACTCTGAAACTGTCATAGTGCCCTACCTTAAGCTCTTGAATCTCAACATGCTCTCCTCTCGAATGCTCCAAGGGACAAACCGATCATAGAAAGAATCAGATAACATCTCCTAAGTCATCTGAGGAGACCCAGCTGGAAGGGATCCTGAATAAGTCCTCCACCACTCCTTAGCTGGCCTATGGAGTTGAAGGGTAACATATCTCACACCATGTGTATCTACTAGACCCACAATATCAAGAAACTCTCTACAGGTAGTCAGAAACTCATGAGCATCTTCTATCTTGCCACCATAGAACTGTAGTGGCTTCATCTTCCTAAACTTCTCGTATCTATGTTGCTCATCATCAGTAACAACGCAGCTAGTAGAATATTAATAATTAAAGCTACTAGTGGTTGTTACACCTAAACTTGGGCCTCAGAGACCTGCTGCTGATCTTGAGGCTAAATCCCAACTCGAGTTTGTGAAGTATTAAGGGTATCATTTGGGCTACCAGTTTTCCCCAAAGTCTCCAACACACCCAAAACTCTCAATAGTGTATCTTGAAGTAGTAGTGCTGCTGCAAACTTATGTGCAACTTATTTCTGTCTAGTCTCCAAAGCTGGCTCAAGAGAGATACCCCGATCATAATCTCTTTTCGGTGCAGCTCCTTGGCCCCGTCCTCTGGCACGACCCCTACCCCTAGTTGGGATCTTAATAGCAACATTAGGGGCAACCTTCCTTCGTCCTGAAGCAGCCGTAGCTTTGGTCCTTGCCATCTATAAAAAGGACACATGAATATTCAACACTTAAACTAGACTCATGCACGAATTGATTAGAATAGAGTAAAAGACAATTTCCTAGCAATCTCCAAAGCCTCTCATGGATAAGCAACGGACGTCTCCGTACCGATCCTTAAGACTATACTCGACTGCGCTTGTACACATGTGAGACCTATGAACCTGAGGCTCTAATACTAAATTATCACGACCCAAAAATTTGAGTGTGATGGAACTCACCTAACCCACCAAAGCGAATCAACCCAAACTCAACAACTTAACAATATAGATAAGTGAAAGATAACCAGTCTAATAAGATATATAAATGGGAGAAAAAAAATAATTATAACCATCGCAAGGACTGATGTCACATGTACAAACATCTAAATACAGAGTACTCAAATGAAATGTATGATTCATAATGTCTAGTCCTCAAATAGAACTAAAAACATAGAATGGGATCCTCAAAGGCCTACTGATGACATAGGCAACTACCTCTCAAGTGATCTAGAAGCTCGATCCAATGAATAGAAATCTAATAGGATGGACCGGGTACAACCTACAAAAATATAGCAAGGGGTGAGCACCAAACAACAGGATACTCAGAGAAATAGAACTAACCTAAAGTAAAGCAACGAAGAACACAAGTAACTCCTTAAATCCCAACCAAACTCCGTCAAACTACAACCCTGCACTCAGAGAATTCCCAACACAATATAATATACAGATCACATCAATATATATATAATAATCATTTGGCATGATATCTCAATAATATGCAAGTATACAAGTAGATCCAACACTTACTCACAACTAGGGATAAGATAAGTATACAACCTACAACAGTGTCAACCAAATATGATATAATATGAAGTAAATGCCATGAGATGTATATCATGCAATACAATGTCAAATAATCGTGATGCATGTCTGTCTTAGAATACACATCTGCTGATCAGATATGGTTGTATGCCTCAGTTAGAACCCATGAGGGTCGCACATGGACCGTGTATCTGTGATCATGCCGTCAATGTCCTCGGCTTATGTCACCAATATCTTAATATCATCGGGGCCACACATGGACCATAATATTCACTGGAACTATTCTCTTTCGATTTTTCATCATCAGTGGAGCTCCAAGCAATGCACATAATAATGACAAAAAGGCATGCTCATGATAATGAAATATGCAAGATGTTCATATATATATATATATATATCATGTACCTCAACAATAGAACCGATAATTCTTAAGTGTCTCAATATCACCACAGTGTCAATATATCAATCATATCACAATATAATCATCATCCCGCTATTCATTTCTGATAATTCACAAGATCACATAGGTTACGAATCCATAGCTAAATTACAAGTCAAATAAACCCCAATATAAATGATTATTCTATCCATACAATTCTATCCCAAAAGTACTCAATTTCATACACATAGGAGCAAATAAGGCTCATTCATACTTAACAAAAGGTTATAAGTCCACTTGCCTCAAGTAAAGTCCCAAATCAAGTTGAAATCACCGTCTTTCCCCTCTTTCGGTACTCTAATTCACCATAATCTATTCAAATATGGTATCACAATCACATAACGAATCTAATGATACTAAAACCAATTAATTCAGAGAAAAAGGATAAAATGGTCAAAAATCATATACCAAAAAATGTAACTGGAATCTAAAAATTAATATATGAAAATGTTCTCCACGTAATAAGGAACTCAATGGTGAAAACGATTTTGAAAACGGAGTTAAGATGAGGGAGAAATCAATGATTCAAGTTTAAGAAATTCAATTCCGAAAATCCCCAAATTCCACCATTAAAACCCAAAATTAGAAGTTAAAAACATGAATTAATTAATGTAAATCAATAAAATAGGTTAGAAAATAGTTATCTAATCAATTTTCCTTCAAAAGTTTGAAAATCCCTAAGCAACTTCTCTCGTCACTAGTCACTATAGCCGAAGGTTAGCAAGCCTCTCTCTTGATATAAATAGTCATTCCTTTCTTTCCTGTGTTAGAGAATCACCTCTCTCTGGTCTGGTAGGAATTCCATCTCTTCTCTAGATCCATCTCATTTATCACAATGAATTATATTTGTTCGATACACTGTTGTCAATATTTATATTCAAAAAAAAACAAAAGAAATTTCAATTGAAAACAATAAAAAATAGTAAAAAAAGGGGCATGTGTTGGATTGGAACTACAAATCTAATCCAAATAAAATAGATACAAAAAGTATAGATGGGAGAATAAATAAAGAATAAGTGAAAAACAAAACTACAATTTACTTTAATTTACTTAGACTTGCAATCAAGTTAATTGAGATAAGCAAACTTGATTTCGTTCCGAAATGCCCGAATTTTCGATTTCGAAGATCTCCCTCTTAGAACGAACTTGGAAATGTCAAAAATAATGAAATGAGTTCTAAACACATCTTTTAAAACAGAACATTGTCCAGGCACGAACAACAATCCGCGAACGCGGAGCATTGTTCGCGAATATGGAGGTCAGAGGGAACCAACACTCTGCAAACTCGAAAATGTACTCCGCGAACATGGAGGCTTAAGGGGTCTCACGGGCCAGAACTCTGCAAACGTGGATCCCATCCCACGAACGCGCAGCTTTGGGCGCGATCGCAGAGAACAACCTGGACCTACACCAGAAATAGTTGCACCAGCAAAACACAACTATTCAAAAACAAGAACTGGACCCTCGGGAATTCATTCGGAACCTCATGAACACAAACCAAATATGGAACCCTATTAGAAACGACGATCAAGACTCAATGGAACCGTCAGAATTCAAATTTGGAACCCCCGTGGTCTTGAACCCAAGAAAGATCATTAAAACTAGTTTCGAACTCAAAAATTCAAAATATTCACGGAAGCTCTAAAAATTGCAGTGAAGCCATTTCTAGCGTTAGTTTCACCTCTTGGAACCACTGGAAATAATAAAATTTTGATACAAGCTCCCGAACTCTGAATGTTGACCAAAGTCAAACCTATGACAAAAACATTAACTAGAAATGAAATTTTGGGCCTAAAATCTCCGTTTTAACTCCAAACTCAGTTCTGCAAGTTCTTCTAGACCAGATTCGGCGTTCCAGAACTGATGGAATTGACGGAATCGGATTCCAATACTCGAAACTCAAAATGACCTCGAAAGTCAAAATGACTTCAAAACTCAAAATTTTCAACTTTAAGCCTTTGAAAACTCTTTCTTTTGCAAAACTCCAACTTTTCACAAGATTTTTAAAATTTGACTTTTAGACTTGACCAAATATGACCCAAGACAACTTTAGAGAAGGGCAAAATAGTAATTAAGTTTAAAATATCAAAAATGACCTTTGAGGCCATTACATTTGCGGATGATTCAGGAGATATTGGTGAGCATCAACAACTCTTGACATTCTTCAGTCCCTTTCTGTTTTGACGGTCGTCCTTTGTATTCAGACGCTGGCCTTGTATATGTAGTTTTGATTTGTATGTGTAGGTTGTTATTTTGGTTATGTATGTAGATACTGTTGACACCCAATTTTTACCCTCCACAATGTGAATTAAGTATCGAATTTTTAATTTTTTGAACGACTTCGAGCAA
>JBCEWC010012964.1:0-15454 GCA_038996855.1 Solanum aculeatissimum | reverse complement strand
ATGTGCCAACATGGGATTTCTCCCTAGATGGGATGACTTGTTTGTTTTCCCTTGTTGAAGGGTGATTAGGGACCTACCTGACAAGTAGTTCGGATCCAAGTAGCAGCTCTCTCGGGTCTCCTCTGGTGTCTGTTGAGGTCACATCCCCGCTATAATATGACCTTAGGTTGCATTTCATGCATCATGGCATGACATACTGTTATAATATATTCCTCTTGGCTATGTGCATTCCTTTCGTACCACCTGTCCCCTTGTCATTTTGTTTGGTCATACTATATTGTCATATGCATTGCATGCCCGCATACTTAGTACATATTTTTGTGCTAACCCATACTTTTATCTATATGTTCTAACCATGTAGGGACCGACGACGACTTCTATCTTCCGACGGATGACAAATGATATCTTTGGAGTTACTAGCTTGTGGTGAGCCCTTTTGTTCAAGGACAATAGCCACTTTCTATCTTCCTTGTATTAGTTATTTTCTTGTCCTATGTATTAAGGGTGAGTCCCAAACTATGTCAAGGCCCCGCTCTTCTTATGTAGAGGCTATGTTGGACACATTAAGCTCTTGTACGTTGTATTGTGTTTTATAGGGATATTATAACTATTGGAAATTTGTTATGAAAATGATGTTCTGTTTATGCTTATGGGATTGTGAATGATGGGAATGTGCTTATGTGAAAAGTCCCCTAACCCGGTATGCCCCCATAGCTTGAGTCCTACTTACCCGCCCCTTAGAAATAATTGCTATGTGCGATGTGTTTCATGCTCATCCCATTCTCGGCAACATCCCCATAGCTTGAGTCCAAAACCCCGTTTCCCCTAGAATTATGTGTTATGTGTTTACTTTTCCGCGCTTCTGAATTGATGATGTGTGTGATGATACTATGATGGCTTGATCGAGGACTTTCGGGTTCTCCTTCGCCATGTCACATCTAGGTCCCTTATTCGGGTCGTGACAATAACGTCTATTGCTCACCTTACACAGGAATCATTGTCTAGCACATCAGTTTCGGAGGGAATGAATACAAAGATCGAGAAGATATTGGAACAACTAGATGAACCAATAACAGTACAACCATTGAAAACGGCCACATAGGAAGAACTTCTCAGTGACCCGTTCTTTCTTCGAGACAGTCAGCTACCTACCACCCTACCATGCAAAGACATTATTCTGCATGATTCTTCAAAGACACTGACACAACAGACCAGGTTTCCCTCGTGATTTTATCAGTCGTCTTTCCAAGAAAATTTTAGTTCAAGCGATAAGGGAAAGGAGAAAATGGCATACAAATATCGTCAAAAGTTCTCATTCGACGGATACGATATTTGTTATGACCTTCCACTGGATCTTATCTCAGATTTTTTCAAGTGATTGGAAATAGGGCTTCTAAAATCACATGCCAGGAAGTAAGTCCCTCCAAACACATTAGAATTTATTTAATGTTTAAATGTAGTTTTAAATTAGTTTTTCCTTTTTTCCCAAGAAAATCGAACGAGGACCACTACAAATCTTGATGTTCATCCATTGGACCTTTAAAGATAGATTTTGTGGTTGCATCTCCTCGAGACAAGAATTGGTTCTATAACATGGCAAACAAAAATAATTGTTGGACTGATGAGGTTAGTCAGTTAGTCATTTTGATACATGTCTGTCTGATATTATTCTTTCAAATGGTATTTACATATGTTGCTGATACATGTCTATATGTCTTGAGATTTTTCTAACGTATATTAGTCATGTTATTGATATCTGGAATTTGTTTCTGTTTGAGACATGCTAAACTTAGCTAATCTATAGTTGATACTTGAATCATTTATTAATTTATAAGTCTCATCAATACTTTATTTAAGTGATTTCACAACAATATATGTGTTAGATTATCTATATATCAAACGATTTATTATTTGATACTTGATTCAATACAACATTTTTATGTATCACTAGTTTATATCATCATGACAATTATTTCTACATTTAAATCTTTATTTTTATACTCCATAAGCAAATTGATATCCGACACCATGAATAAGTTATTTTTAACATCCATAAGTTGCTACTTATCCATGATTGATACTTAGTTAATTCTAAATTTTTGCAAGTATCATATACAGAGATCTTATCCAGTATACCTACAATCTTCATAAGAAATTCTTGTCTGACTCACCATATCATATACGAAAATATAATTGATATTTTATCTAACACAACATTATGATTGATACATGATTCGTTGTCTTTTTTAACTATTTAACTAATATTTTATTTTCATCAATCAGCATGTCGATGTGATTTTCTACTATATTCGAAAGAAGTCAAAGAATCAGTTCAGCAATCAATACAGATACACCATAGCAAATTGCATATTCAAGAATTATATTGTGGCAGCGCACACAAGGTATTATGACAATCGCGATGACGACAACCTAAGCACTCAAGAATACCTTGCTCAAGGAGCTGATGTATCTAAGTTGGAGAGACCAGTCACAAATATTATAAAAGAATTTTGCATCCCTGCTGGATCCCCTTGGCATGTCATTGCCGAGGTCTATATACCGGTAAATTGTGATACGGATTTTCACTGGGTGTTAGCCGTTGTTATTTTGAAGCAGAGATTGATACGTGTACACGATTCAACAATGGGTACAAGACGTAACAATTCTTCTGCTGAGATTCAAAAAATGGTTGTCATGTTGCCAACTTATCTTCAGGATAGTGATTTTTTGAAAATAAAAATAAGACTGACCGGTCCACGCTTGAGGCTTACAAGGATAAGGCAACGGGTGAGATGATTGGTCAACAGGTACTGTTTAAAGTTGAATTTGTTGAAGAAATTGCTCAACAACAATGTGACAGCGTGTAAGTTTTTTTTTCACTTTTATGTTGTAATTCTAATATACTATTTGGTGCAATATTAAAATTTTCAATCTGGAACTACAGGGATTGCGGGGTATTGGTTGTTGCATACGCTGAGTACATCAGTGACGGGATACCTATACCAACGCATGCGATGGATGTTGAGTATCTTAGGAGGATATACGATGCGCTTTTATGGAAATATAGTAGTGACAAGTCTTGCGAAGGCTATGTCAGTGAGAATGACGATCCACCTAAGCCCAGGGATATTTTCATCACTCCAGACAATGCTAGAATGATTGAAATCTTTTAATTTCAGTGTCTGTTAATCTATATATATATAGTATCTAGAAACTTATGGTTAGACAGTGAAGGCAACACAGTGTTGCCCTTTTTGTGCGTTTTGATGTTGAATTGTTAAGCTATTAGTAGTTCTTTGGCTTTTTCCAGATGGTATTGTAGTAAGCTCATAATCATCTTTGGATTTATCTATGGTTTTACATCTTGCAGTTTGTTTAACTTCAAGTTAGGTGTATTCAATGGAAAAGTAAACGTTAATGTACAATATACCTTTGCTATATTACTACATATAATTGTTGATACCTTTTTTATCACACATTAGAACAAGTATCACACATAAACACTAGTATCAAATTATATAATTTCAAAATAATACACTTTTTATAGTTGTTGATACTTGTTTTAACACTCATAAGCACAATTATCAAAAGACAAATTTCAGATTATTTTATATATTTGTTGTTGATATTTTTGCTTAATTCATGAAAGTCAATGGTCTAGCTTATGAATTTTAAAGGATTCATAATACTTTTCAGTAGTACTCAATACACCCGAACTTATATGTTTTTTATTGGAAAAAAAATGCTACATAAGCGTGATACATTTATTCAAATGATAATTAATGTTCGTCTATCGGATACTTGTTGTATTCTGCATTAAAAATTATTTGATACTTGTTTTTGCATAATATACCCGTCAAAAAATATATCATATTTTTGTATTCGTTTTTTCATAATTGTATAAGCATCAAGTATCAACCATTAAATTTCATATTATTTTAACAATTTATTTATTTGATTCCTTGCTTACATCATGAAGTTTTGTTGAATTTAAGTTATTCTTTATAAAAAATTCATTATAGTTTCGCAAATATTCAATACCATTACACTTATGAGTTTTTTAATGGATACATAAATTGAATATAACAAAGTATCAATATTTATTTTTTTACAACCAATTTTATGCACCAGTTTGACATTCAAATCTGTAACTACACATCACTTTTCTTTTGGATAGAAAGTACACGTTCTTCTGTTGTGGCCTTCATGACCACAACGTCCACAACAATTTGTGTTTGTGCTTATCTTTTCACCTGCGTTTCTCATCCTCCCTTTTCGTGGTCTTCCAGGCATCCGTTTGTACCTTGGTGGAAGGATAACTTCAGCTACAACATCCTTCGATGCGGACCAATCCCCCTTATCGGGCATTGGAACCATTGGGACCTCATACGTATTTGCCAATACTTCTAGTTTGTAATAATCGGAGCAATACGGCTAGATATTTATTATATTTTTTCTCTTCAAAACAGCCACTGCATGTGAGCATGGTATCTCATCAAGCTGAAACCTCCCACAACTACATGTTTTCCTCTCAAGGCAAACAACAAATCTTTTTCTGGAATCATAAACCGCATAGATATACTCAGACGAAGGAACTACCTGTCAACAACCTTTATTTAGTAAAGTTATTTATATATTATATTTTTTCCATTATCAATAGTTATCAGTAATTACTTATCATAAATAAGTTTTTTAAAATTTATCATTTCAAATATGTTGATACTTAAAAAAAATAATTAAAAATAGTAACATTGATTCGTACCTTCATCCTTGAATATTTAATTGTATTTTCAAACAGAATATCCTCAAATTTTTTACCTAAAGTTTCTTTAGTGTACGATGCCCTTTCACCGTTTTTGTAATTCTAAGACCCAAAGACAATCCTAGCCTCCTCCAAGAAATCTATTATTGGTAGTTGTCTTGCATTCAACAGACATCCATTTATACATTCAGCAATGTTTGAAGTCATCATCCTCCCCCTATTAACGGTTGCATGTACTCGGGTCCATTTCTCGTACCCAATATTTCACAGATACTCCTTCACTCTGTGATCTATTTTCTCTACTTTCGCCATTATCTTATCAAATTCTGGTACTCGATAACACTTAGCCATTGAGTAGTACAAGTCACTTAACGTGTTTTTGCTTTTTCGATAATTTGTGGAAACATTTTTCCAAACATGCTATATGCATGCATAATGAGGGACGTTTGGAAAAACAATACTCACATTCTTGATGATACTTTCATTTCGATCTGAAACCACACACATCTTCTCCCTTTCACCAAAAGTATTTTTAAACTATTGAAAGAACCACAACCAAGAAGCATCATTCTCCGTATCAACCACACCATACGCCAATGACAATATGCAACCTGATTTGCGCAACCAAAGCAGATAATTCAAAGTTGATGTATAAAAAAAATACATATTTTTTGTAAAAAACAGTGAACAAGAAATAACTTTGATACCTGCACCGTCAAGTGTGCTAGCTGATAAAAACGTCCCTTTATAAGGTCCACTGAGATGTGAACCATCAACAACCACAATCATCCTACAGAACTGATACCCCCTCATTAGTAGCCTTAACGCGATTAAAAGATACATAAACTCATGCTCATCCGACTTGTGCATCCGTATATAAGGATTGGGATACACTGTATTTAGCATGTGTATATACGTTGGCAGTTGCCTATAACCTTCTGCTGGCTTCCCCCTCAACATCTCTAGTGCACGTTCTTTTGCACGCCACGCTTTTTGATACGTTATATATACCCCATAAACGACTTTGAGATCCTCAACTATATCAATTGGTGTGTGACTTCTCTTATGGTTAATCAACTTTGGTGCAGTCACACAACTAACAAACGACAAGGTAGCTTCAACTTTGTATAAGATCCTTTCCCTCATAGGACATGTATGAACATCATTGAAATATCTAACCTTAAATACTTCTGTGTTTTTCTTGCAGGACGCCTTTATTCTCCAAGCACAATCATCCGAGAAGCATTTTAATACATAGCTGAAAATTAACAAACTAATCTCATTTAACCAATTTTTTTTTAATATACCTGAAGTTATTTTCTGTAGTTCTTGACACCTTTACAAATCACACACTATAATATTCAACAATTAAAATCTATTGATCTTTTAAAAAAAGATATAGTAACACTTACATTGCTAGTTAAGTAATGTAACACCAACATTAATGTCATCTTTTATTTGGTACTTCAAATAAATTATACGAATCAAGTTACACAATATACGTATCTAAGATAAAAAAAGAAAAATCTACACGTACCTTTTGGTGTCTGATCTCTTTGCACCTTCTGTCAATCTTATATTTTCCCATAATGGCTACCATCGTCGCTTTATCCTTTTACAATTGGTTCTCCTTGACCTCCACATTTATTGACATGCTAATAAGTTTTGATACTTCCATTCCATGTTCAAAGCACGAATCATTATTTTCAGTATCTAGACACCCAATCACATTAGCATCTAGATTTGATACTTCAGCGCAAACAATCGACCTGTTGCTACCATCAAACAATTCAGTATCAGGAACATCCAACTCTGTTGTATCCACGCATAGTGGATACTTTCCGAAGTCAGGTTCTCTCTTTCTAATCTCTATATACAGCCTCACGCGCCATGTCGTTTCTAATAGTTATTGGGAGAAGAATTACCTTCAACTAGGTATCTAATATTTATTTTTTTCTGTCTTTTGTCGACATCCAGTGTAGCGCCAATTGCTTCAATCAAATTAACGAACGAAATATTTTCCCCAACTACTATCCCATCGCTTTTATATCCTTGATAATCAACTTCAGTTTCCCATTTTCCATAATGACGCAGCAAAATAGAAACGTTCATACCTTCTCCACATGAATTTTCTAATTATCTAATATCGCCTTTGCTCAATCCTTCAATGCAATTCTCAGAAAGTTTTTGAAATTTCAAATATCTTTTTTCTGTTGCGCATACACAACCAGTAATTTTAGTTGAACAAATGTTCTAGCGCAATTACATGATGAATTAATTACACTTATCAGTTTACCCCCTTTTATGCGTAATGAAATTTCTATTTCCTTTTATTTCGTTAGGTATCAATCACCCACGAAGTATCAAACCGTGCTCAATTTAAGGGATTTTAGATAAATTAGAAAAAAATTGATATAGAAGGGAATTAACACTTTATAGTATTAAGTTCAATTTTTTAAATTTTGTGACCTAGAAAAAGGCATTTGTGCAGTTTGCTCCCCGCAGTCAAAAGAGAGGACATAATTGAAGACGCTGTCCCTCCCTATTCTTGACGATTGAAGAACTCCCTCTACCGTTTCATGGTGAAAACCACAATCACCGGCGACTTTGGTGAAGGAGAATCTGAGGACCCGTCGCCATTCTCCATTCTAGAATGACCAAGCATAGACTTGGACTGCCCACTCGGTTGTGGTTCTATCTCTCAAGAACAAATAGAACTTTTACTACTTCCCCTTTACCTTCGGAACCGACATCATGTGTTCCGGTATCCCTAATTAATCACAAGACATTGTGTTTTTCACTTGCAGAGAATTTAATAGTTCGTGGGTTGTTCGATTCAGCTCAGAAAGTGATTCGGAGAATTATCAAGCAATCCTCATCAGTTTCTGAAGCTATATCTGCTGTTGAGTTTTCCATTTCTCGTGGAGTTGAACCTGACGCAACTAGCTATGGTTTTCTCATTCGGCAACTCGTGTCATCTGGAGAAACCCAAAAGGCAGAGATTGTCTATGTGGATTGCATTTTGAACAGAGGTAATGAGCCGAACCATTCTGTATTGAATTCCATGGCGATTTGTTACTGTAAGATGGGTAAACTGGAGGAAGCTAAGTTGCTCTTTGATAAACTCGTGGATATGAAGTTGATGCCTTGCAGTAGCACCTGTAATGAGCTTATTAAGGGATTTTGTGGTCAAGATGGAATCTTGGATGGATTTGATGTTTTTGTTGAAGCTATTAATGCTGAGGTATTACTCAATTTCAGTTGTTACAATAAGTTAGTGGATGGTTTGTGCTTTAGGGGATACTTGGATGAAGCTCTCTATGTGTTTGATGAAATGTGTGATAGAAGAGTACCACCCACAGTTCATTTGTTTAAAACATTGGTTCTTTCGTTAGGTAAGAGGTATAGAGTTGAGGAAGCACACTTGTTGAGCATGGATATGGAGTCTGATGGTTTTTTTTTGGATAAAGTCATGTACACGACTCTCATCAACGGATATTCCAAGACCCAGAGAATGAAAACGGCTATGATGGTATTTCTCAGAATGCTCAAGTTGGGCTGTGAACCGGATAAGTATACTTACAACACACTTATAAATGGGTTTATGAACTTGGGCATGTTTGACAAGGGTTGGCTGCTGCATCAGCAGATGGTTGAATGTGGATTAGAACCTGATGCGGTAAGTTACCAAATCATGATTGGCAAGTATTGCAAGGACCATAAAGTTGATTGTGCATTGACGCTACTGAATGACATCAATCAGTGCAATGTTGCTCCCAGTCTTCACTCGTATACCGCTTTAATCTCTGCACTTTATAAAGAGAATCGGTTAGCGGAAGTAGATGACTTATACAGGAAGATGGTGTACGCTGGATTGGTTCCGGACTATGTTCTGTTTTTGACCTTGATCCTCAATCATCCAAGAGGGTCAGAGATTAGTCTAGCATGCACATTTTTGCGGGCTATTGCTAAGAACGGTTGTGGTATTGACCTCTCTAACATCCCTAGCCCTACCAGTCATAAACTTACTACAGATATCATGCTTGATATTGATCGCCTCTTGGGAGAAATTGTGGCAAGAAACTTACCTCTGGCTAGTGTTGCTTTCAATATATACATGATTGCTTTGTGTCTAGGAGGAGAACTTCATTTTGCTCAGCTTTGCATGGATAAGATGGCAAGCCTTTCTCTTCAGCCTTCACTATCAGCTTATAATTCAATGATCAAGTGCCTTTGCCAAAAGGGACTGCATGAGGATGCCAAGTTCCTTGTTGAAGTTATGCAAGATCAAGGTCTAGTTCCAAATCAAGCAACATTCTTGATTGTGGTAAATGAATACTGTAAACAGGGTGACATACAATCAGCATTTGAAGTTCTGGACCAAATGGAAGAGAGTGGATTGAAGCCTAGTGTTGCTATATATGACTCCATCATTGGGTGTTTGGGTAGAAAAAAGAGAATAGACGAGGCCCTTGGTGTTTTCCGGAGAATGCTCGAGGCTGGAATTTATCCTGATGAAACTTTGTTTGTGACAATGATAAATGCTCTATCAAGAAATGGGCGAGCTATTCAGGCTCATGAGCTCTTTGATAAAATGTTGGAAGATGGAGTTCAACCAAGCCACTATGCTTATACTGCTCTTATAAATGGGTTAGTTAAGAAAAACATGATAGAGAAGGGTTGTGTATATCTTCATCAAATGATAGAAGAGGGTTTCATGCCAAATACTGTTCTTTATACTTCTCTTATAAAACAATTCTTAAGGAAGAGAGAGTTTGAGTTCGCATTTAAGTTGGTTGATTTGATGGAAAGAAGTGAGATTGAGCGAGACCTGGTAACTTATATTACTTTGGTCAGTGGCGTTTCTAGAAATATTAGGTCACTTGATAGGAAAGGGCTTGTTCCACAGAGCCGGTATGAAGAATCTAAGGAAATGTTGTTCCGTCTACTTCATCAGAGTGCTATGTTGCCTAAAGAAACCGGTTTGAAAATCTCAGTTAGGTCTCAGGAACAAATGAAGTATCTTGCACTTTGGCTGATAAACAAAGTGAAGAACAGCCCCCTAATGCCAAATTTGTACTTGTATAATGGCATAATTTCTGGGGTTTGCTGGGCAGAGAGTATGCAAGATGCATATAAGCACCTTGATACAATGGAAAATGAAGGCATCCAACCGAATCAAGTTACTTTTACTATTCTAATTGATGGGCATTTCCGAAGTGGTGAAATTGATTGTGCTGTTAGTCTTTTCAACAGAATGAATGCACAGGGTTGTCCTCCAGATAACATTGTCTACAACACTTTAATAAGAGGTCTATGCAAGCATGGAAGGCTCATGGATGCTCTATCGCTCTCCTACACAATGCTCAAAAAAGGATTGGCCCCTTCTAAGGCAGCATATGAAAGTCTTCTCAGTTCTCTTTGTGCTAATAATTGGAGTGTTCATGCACTGAAGATATGTCACGATATGCTTTCCAATAAATATGTCCCTTGTGGCCATAATCTTAAATTGTTGATTTGTATACTAGATGAAGAAAATAAGTGGCACGAAGCTCGTTTTATGTTTGATTTGCTTCGTAAGAAAAGAAGATTTATGATGGTACAAGCTAGAGGCTGGATATGATCTCTCTAATATTGCTGGGCCTCCTTCCCTGGTCCGTGTGCATCAACAAAACATGGACTTTTGCCTGGAGCTGCACAATGTAGCCTGTGTACCCTCAAAATTCCCTTTGGTAAATTCTTGTAAGCCACCAACTCTCTGTACTTGTTTAATTCCATCTTTTTCCTTACAGTTTCTAATTAATATGTTATTCTCTCGACTCTAACATTGATGATCCATTGACCTGGAGATTGTCAGGTGTACATAATCCTATTTGTTATTCCTTTTTCAGGAATCTAATAAGTGGTGCCTATGTACTGGTGTCTAACTTGTGAATTGGATGTATGCTATGCGCAGTTGACAAACTTTAGGTAATCTTGGATATGTGTTCTCCTGATTATTCGTGTTTAGATTTTGGATAAACTATATAGGCACCAAATAGGTTAACACAAGTTAGTGGATCAATTCTGTCACTGGGAAGAAGACTAGATACTGAACAAAATGTAAATTTTATAGAAGGTATATAGAATGCTTAATTAATTTGATTTGTTTTTTGTTTTTTGAAAAGAGGAGTCTCCTTATCTTATTTTTGTTCAGTTTTATCACTGTTTTTTTGTTAATCCTGAATTTCAGCAAAGCTCTGCAAGTTCAGGGGCAACAGAAAAAGAAGGGCTATTCTCAGATGAAAGAGTTGGCATACATTTGTCTGGGAATAAAGAACCCTCTGGATGGTATGTGCTTTACAAACTCATTGTTGGAGGATACAATTTGACAGAAAGCGATAAGCAGTCTCTAGAGGTAAGTGCTGCTTGTGAGAGGTAGATGTCTAAGATCACTAGGATGTTGCTGTGGAAAACATTGAGGTTGGTTTGTTGACCATTGAAAAAGCAGCATTTTTCTTGGGAGTGTAATAGAATGCTGTTGTTGGCCAAGGTAATGTTATTGCTGACGGAATGAATTGTCGGAGATATTTCAGAGGAAATTAAGCCATGAGTAGTGTATGGCGACTAAGTGAAAATTCAACAGGTCTTGCCAGATTTGTTGCTGGACATATTACTGTATGCACCATCACCTGACGGTGAATATCAAACTTTGACCAAGTCTAAGCAAATATCTGATGAAGTAACTGTGGGCATATGAATTCAGGTACATTTTGTAACTTTCTTTTCTCTTTGTTTGATTTAATTGCTCTGCTGGCAGATGAGCTATGAGTTATATTAACATGTTAATTTCATATGGTCACTAAACTTTAACCCCTGTATTTGTGAAGTCGCAGACTTTTTTTTTTTCAATGTTATGGCAGTATGGCAGTAATATTTAGCATGGACAAAATAAAAATCGTTCCAGATTGAAATGGTCATTTGTATATATTTGCTGTTAAGGAATTTTTAAGTAGTCATTACAGTGATTTCAGTGCAAGGCACAGGAGAGGATGATTTTTCTTTGGTGATGGATGTTTGATCGGAATGAGAAAGGGATACTGCCATGGAGTAAAGGATAACCAGAAGGTTGGCGGCATGGTTGTTTTGCAGTTATTTTGGAGGAGATGATGTTATAGGGAAGATCAAGGTTAACAGGTGTGGGAAGAAGACTATTAGGTATTCTTTTTTAATCTCTTCTTATTTCATTTTCATTTTATTTTATTTTTATGGATTTTATTATCTTCTTTAAGGAAAAAGGGCCTGATATACCTTTCAACTTTGTCATTTAAAGTTGATATACTCTTCGTTATAAAATTGGCTCATAGATACCCGTGCTATTGCACAAATGACTCACATATACCCTTTTCCTCTAACAGAAGTTGAAAAGTCAATTTTACAACATCATACCCAGTGAAATTCCACAATTGGAGTCTGGGAGGGTAATATGTACGCAAACCTTACCGCTACTTCATAGAGATAGAGAAGCTGTTTCCGGAAAACTCTCAACTCAAATTTATCAGCCTAAAAACAGAAAATACTAGATACTAAAACGACTATAGTGAAAGCAATTGGAAACTCATAAATACAATATAAGTAGCAAAATAAACGACGGCCAATAACAACACGATATATAATGACACGACTAATCCTACAATTCTACTATATCACAAGGCAAGACATATCCTACTCCTACTAGCCTACTTGCCTTCTATCCTAATCAGCGACCTTCATTCCTTTCTATTTAAAGTCATGTCCTCAGTGGTATGAACCTGCGCCATATCTTGTCTAGTTACCTTCCCCCAATACTTTTTCGGTCTACCTCTATCCCTTCGCGTAACCTCTATCTCCAACCTCTTGCACCTCCTAACAAGAGCGTTAACATTTCTTCTCTGTACATGCCGAAACCATCGTATTTTTCTATTTAAAAAAATATTCATGTAAGGGTATATTTGATCCTTCTCACACGTATTTTTTTCACTTCTTTGATTCAATGGCCAATTTGCATTTATTATTTTAATAGTCAGATTTATATTTTCACTAACTTGTAAAATTTATCACATATGCCCTAATTTTTTATAGAGTAAAAAAATACATAAAATTATATTCGAAAAAATTAGTTTACAATTTTTTGTTACTTTTTTTTCCTTTTCCATTCACACTTCTATTTTTATTTCTTAATTTTTTACTTCTTAAAGAATGAAAGAAAAAAATAGGAATAAGAAATTCAGATAATAATTATCAAACAAGTCAAAAAAATTATGTGAAAAAGATCATATATATCCTTACATGATTTTTTTTTAAAATTAAAAATAAACAACAACAAAATACCCAGTAAAATCCCACAAGTGGGGTCTGGGTGGGTAAAAGTGTGCGTAGACCTTACAACTACCTCATAGAGGTAGAGAGGCTGTTTCTGAAAGGCCCCCATCTCAAAAGTATCATTATAAAAAACAGAGAAAACTAGATATAAAACCAAACGACTAGAATAGAAAACAAATAATAATTTGTAAAGATAATAACAGTGATCAAATGAATGACGCACAATAACCACACAATATATAAAGACACGACTACCTCTACAAACCTACTATAACATACGGCCAGATATCATCCTACCCTACTAGCCGTCTAACCTTCTATCCTAATACGCGACCTCCACTCCTTTCTATCTAAGATCATGTCCTCGGTGATATGAAGTTGCGTCATATCTTGTCTAATCACCTCCCCCTAATACTTTTTCGTTCTACCTTTACCCCTCCGTGTAACTCCTAAATTCAACTTCTTGCACCTCCTAACAGGGACGTCAACATTTCTTCTTTGCACATGTCCAAACCATCATAGTCTCGCTTCTCTTATTTTGTCTGCCATAGAGGCCACCCCTAGCTTCCCTCGAATGATCTCATTCCTAATCTTATCCCCTGGTATGTCCACACATCCATCTCAACATTCTCATCTCCACAACCTGCATCTTTTGAATATGTGAGTTTTTGATTAGCCAACACTCCACCCCATATAATAAAGACAATCTAACCACCATTCTGTAAAACTTACCTTTAAGTTTAGGTTGTATCTTCTTATCACACAATACTCCAGAGGTAAGCCTCTATTTCGTCCAAGCTGCCCCAATACAATGTGTGACATCATCGTTGATTTTGTCACTACTCTGGATGATGGACCCAAGATATTTAAAGTTATCTCTCTTGGGAATAGATTGAGTGGCAAGCCTCATTTCAAAGTTTGTTTCTTCCCTCACACCACTGAATTTGCACTCCAAGTATTCTATTTTGGTCCTGCTCAGCTTGAACCCTTTGGATTCCAAAGTATGTTTCTAAACCTCCAACCTATCATTAACTTTACCTTGAGTCTCGTCAATCAATATTATGTCATCCACAAATAGAATACACCATGGAACCTCCTCCTAAATAGACCGTGTTAGCTCATCCATTAAAAATAAAAAAACTAAATTTAAATTAATTTTTTCACTTCTGTTAGATAAAAAGATATATATGAGCTACTTTTATAATGGTAAGGGTACATGTGAGCCATTTTTATAATGGTAGAGGTATATGTGAATCATTTTTGTAACGAGGAGTATATCAACTCGAAATGACAAAGTTGAGGGTTATATCATATTTTTTTCCTTTTCTTAATGATTCCATTTGTTGAATTGGAAAATAAGGCCAAATGTGTATCAATTTATTAAGTGAGGGCGTGATTGACTCCAACTATTAATAGAGTGCATTGTCAAATTTCTGTTGAATGCTTCTCAAATTGAGAGTCTTGCCATTAAATAGAAAGCATACAAATTACATCCCTAAAGTTCCGTCATTCCTATCCCTAAAGATCAACTGTTTTATCCCTTTAAATATGTTATTCTATCCCTCTAAATCTTTTATGCTATCGCTCCAAATTTGCTATTCTATTACAATATTTATTCTTTTTTATTACTACAACAAATCTCTAGGATTACACTTTTATAAAACACTATATAACTACATCAATATATACAATTATTCTTTATTAATTCATGCTCTATGAGATGTCCATTATGCTAACATCCCTCGTCAAATTGATGCTGGTGGATCAAGAAACATCAATTTTTTTTACTAGAAATTGATGGTGTTATTGTGCCATAAATTTTGTAAATACATTAGCTATTTGGAGATCACTAGACACATGCAGAAGAGTAATGACGCCTTTCTATATAACTTCTCGTATACAATGACAATCTACTTGGATGTGTTCGGTCCTCTTATGATAAATTGGATTTTTTGGAAATCTAAATAACACTTGTATTGTCAACATGGAGAGGAGTATGATTAGATTGAAAAAATCCAATCTCAGCAAATAGTCCACAACGCCATATAACCTTGGATCAAGCAATAGAGATGGGCCAATATTCAACCTCTGTTGAAGATTGATATATGATTTTGCTTCTTACTCTTTCAAGATATCAATGATTGTCCAAGACACATGGACCAACTAGTGACTAAACGAGTACTTGAATATCCGACCCAATCAAAATTACTAAAAGTATTAAGACAATTAGGAGAACCACTAGAAAAAGTAATCTATGATTAGATGTTCCTAGGATATTGTGAGAAATATAGGAGAAAATATTATTGAATTGTGTCTACATTATTACATTGAGACCCTATTTATAGATACCAT